>JARQOC010000004.1:274138610-274206605 GCA_033576535.1 Allobates femoralis | reverse complement strand
TTGGACAAATAAACATAACCCAAACAAAATATTTTTATTTTCAATATTTTGTTGCGAATCCTTTGGAGGCAATCACTGCCTTAAGTCTGGAACCCATGGACATCACCAAACGCTGGGTTTCCTCCTTCTTAATGCTTTGCCAGGCCTTTACAGCCGCAACCTTCAGGTCTTGCTTGTTTGTGGGTCTTTCCGTCTTAAGTCTGGATTTCAGCAAGTGAAATGCATGCTCAATTGGGTTAAGATCTGGTGATTGACTTGGCCATTGCAGAATGTTCCACTTTTTTGCACTCATGAACTCCTGGGTAGCTTTGGCTGTATGCTTGGGGTCATTGTCCGTCTGTACTATGAAGTGCCGTCCAATCAACTTTGCAGCATTTGGCTGAATCTGGGCTGAAAGTATATCCCGGTACACTTCAGAATTCATCCGGCTACTCTTGTCTGCTGTTATGTCATCAATAAACACAAGTGACCCAGTGCCATTGAAAGCCATGCATGCCCATGCCATCACGTTGCCTCCACCATGTTTTACAGAGGATGTGGTGTGCCTTGGATCACGTGCCGTTCCCTTTCTTCTCCAAACTTTTTTCTTCCCATCATTCTGGTACAGGTTGATCTTTGTCTCATCTGTCCATAGAATACTTTTCCAGAACTGAGCTGGCTTCTTGAGGTGTTTTTCAGCAAATTTAACTCTGGCCTGTCTATTTTTGGAATTGATGAATGGTTTGCATCTAGATGTGAACCCTTTGTATTTACTGTCATGGAGTCTTCTCTTTACTGTTGACTTAGAGACAGATACCTACTTCACTGAGAGTGTTCTGGACTTCAGTTGATGTTGTGAACGGGTTCTTCTTCACCAAATAAAGTATGTGGCGATCATCCACCACTGTTGTCATCCGTGGACGCCCAGGCCTTTTAGAGTTCCCAAGCTCACCAGTCAATTCCTTTTTTCTCAGAATGTACCCAACTGTTGATTTTGCTACTCCAAGCATGTCTGCTATCTCTCTGATGGATTTTTTCTTTTTTTTCAGCCTCAGGATGTTCTGCTTCACCTCAATTGAGAGTTCCTTTGACCACATGTTGTCTGGTCACAGCAACAGCTTCCAAATGCAAAACCACACACCTGGAATCCACCCCTGACCTTTTAACTACTTCATTGATTACAGGTTAACGAGGGAGACGCCTTCAGAGTTAATTGCAGCCCTTAGAGTCCATTGTCCAATTACTTTTGGTCCCTTGAAAAAGAGGAGGCTATGCATTACAGAGCTATGATTCCTAAACCCTTTCTCCGATTTGGATGTGGAAACTCTCATATTGCAGCTGGGAGTGTGCACTTTCAGCCCATATTATATATATAATTGTATTTCTGAACATGTTTTTGTAAACAGCTAAAATAACAAAACTTGTGTCACTGTCCAAATATTTCTGGCCCTAACTGTATGTTACATATACATGTGCACTCACTTTAATGTATCCTGCTTTGCCATCACCCTGCTGAAATCAAAGAAGTGGCGATAGTCTGCAGATCAAGTTCTGATGTGATGTACTGTATGAGGGAGGGCCAGGGAGGGGGTCTATACACTGTGCTGAAATATAATGCTCCAGCCCTGTCTCCTAATTGCAAGTCACCAGAGCTTGACCTGTAGATGCAGGATGTAGATACAGGAGCTGTACACTGGTGTTATGCAGGCTCCAGCCCTGCTCTCCATATACAGAAGCTCCTCAACTGCAGACCGAGCTTCCTGGATTTCTGCACTCAGGGCTCAGCAGGACACATTACAGAGAGCAGAGGGAGTGAGGCCAGGACACTGTGATAAGGTACCGATCTCCCTGCTCTGCCCCTGACTACATGGCAGTGAATCAGCACAAAGCTCAGTGCTGATTCACTTACAGCAGCTGTGCCCCGCTCCTCCATTCTCACTATCTCCAGCACACAGTCTCCCCAGCCACTGCAGGAAGCTGGAGAGAGACCATGTGTGCAGGCTAAGCAGCTTCTCCTGCTCCCCGTGCTCTCACCTCTCCTCGCTGTGTTCAGTGCAGAGAGGTGGGTGGAGACTGGGAGCAAGTGAAGTGAATATCTAAGTAGTTAATGAGCCGGGGACACGTGGTGCTCCTGCCGCCCGGATTCTTCAGCAGCGACCATTCCCTGTCACTTCTGTCCCCACTTCACTGCTGTCCCCCCCTCCCCAGCAACTGAGGATGCTAGAATGTTATATTCCTTTTATAAGACGCACCCCCACTTTCCTCCAAAATTTGGAGGAAAAAAAGTGCGTCTTATAAAAGGAAAAATACGGTAAGTTTCTGATGCTCTTTTATTCGGACTAGTTTGCATGACTGCTGACACACCGGTATTTTGCCCTCCTTCCTACAGTCAGCATTAATTAACTGTAATATAGATACAGTGCAACTATCAAATGTAGTAGATATGCATCACATGGTCAATAGCCATATGTTACAATAAACTAGACACAATATCTAGATAAGAATAGGCAGTGTGAAGTCACTTCTGTGTAAAAAGAGGACAGCGTAATATCTGCAGTCAATAGAGCTGTATTCTTACTTCCCTAATTGAAGGGGTACTCAACTACTAGGACCACCTTTTGTGATTCCACATGTCTCCTGTAGGTAAAATAAGAGTACATGTACTCATCACCCATGCTTGCAGCATTCCAATGTGTTGTTAATCACTGCTCCAGGGCTCACGTGATATTGTGACATCACGCGAGCCCCACATTCAATCACTGCCCACTTCTCATACCACTCCATTGGAACAAATGAGTTAATTAAAAATAAGGGACCACTGCAGCTGCCTTTACTTCTTGATGATAGGTCCTGTTTCCAAAGGCGTTGCCACAGAAATGGACAGTGATTGGATGAGGGGCTCGTATGATGTCACAAGGTCACATGAGCTCTGGACCAGCAATTACCAACATGCTCGATCAGTGCATGCGTGGGAGGTGAGTACAGGCACTCTTATTTTCCTGGGGGGAGACCTGTGGAATCAGAAGGGGTTGTCCTAGAAATGAACAACCCCCTTAAGTTATGGACAGTTTTTGATTAAAACAATCTTCAGGACCACCCCTCTGCATGCACATTCAGACTTAATCTGGCTCGCATCAACATGAAAACAAATTGCAATTTAAAAAGTAGTAATATATGCAGGCATTGCCAATATAGAGAATGCTACTGCCTTCTCCATAATACAATAGTGATTGTATTCCAAATTTAATTCCAATTGAATGTAAGCTTATGAGTGAGAGCTTCAGAATGCTAGTAGGGAACAGATTGGTTAAGAAAGTGAGTGAAGAGAGAAAAGAATCTGAGGGAAGAGTAGAAGAAGACCTTTCCCCAAATTTTTTATGTTAAACTGGACACCAAAGGTAATAGTGGCTGCAGAGTGGAATGGCACATTTTATTTAAAAATTTGCCTTTCTGATGCGGAGATATTAGCAATCAGAGTGTTTGATAAATAATCGAATAATACTTATTGCAAAGTTCCTTGTATAATCTTATTTATAGAATTAAATGTAGTAACAATAGGAATGATTGTATTTTTATCACATAAGGTTGCAAAAAAGAAATATTGACTATATTAAGTATGACAAAGAAGAAGCTATATTGCCATATGAAAAAAAATAGATTTTTCTCTTACTGCGATTTATTTTATATTAAATTATAATACTTATTTCTTTTAAGTTATTATTTCTTCTTATGTAATACTTCTTTTATAATGTACAGGGTGGATCATTTATATGGATACACCTAAATATAATGGGAGTGGTTGGTGATATCAACTTCCTGTTTGTGGCACATTAGTATATGGGAGGGGGAAAACTTTTCCAGATGGGTGGTGACCATGGCGGCCATTTTGAAGTTGGCCATTTTACATCCAACTTTATTTTTTTCAATGGGAAGAGGGTCATGTGGCACATCAAACTTATTGAGAACTTCAGAAGAAAAACAATGGTGTACTTGGTTTAAACATAACTTTATTTTTTCATGAGTTATTTACAGTTATTCATGATTACTTATAAAATGTGTTCAGAGTGCTGCCCATTGTTTTGGATTGTCAATGCAACCCTCTTCTCCCACTCTTGACTCACTGATAGCAACACCGCAGAAGAAATGCTAGCACAGGCTTCCAGTATCCGTTGTTTCAGATGCTGCACATCTCGTATCTTCACAGCATAGACAATTGCCTTCAGGTGACCCCAAAGATAAAAGCCTAAGGGGGTCAGATCGGGATACCTTGGTGGCCATTCAACTGGCCCACGAAGACCAATCCACTTTCCAGGAAACTGTTCACATAGGAATGCTTGGACCTGACAGCCATAATATGGTGGTGCACCATCTTGTTGGAAAAACTAAGGGAACATGCCATTTTCAGTGCATAAAGAGGGCAACACATCATCACGTAGCAATTTCAGATATCCAGTGGCATAGAGGTTTCCATTGATGAAGAATGGCCTCACTATCTTTGTACTCCATACACCACATCATGCGATCAATTTTTGTGTTCCAACAGTCTTGGAGGGATCTATCCACTGTGGGTTAGTGTCAGACCAATAGTGGTGGTTTTGTTTGTTAACTTCACCATTCACAAAAAAGTTTGCCTCATCACTGAACTTAATGTTATGTGTAAACTGAGGGTCCTGTTCCAATTTTTGTTTTGCCTATTCTGCAAATTCAGTGCGCAGATATGGGTCATCCTCATTGAGATGCTGCAGCAGCTGGATTTTGTAAGGGTTCCATTTGTGAGTAGCTAATATTCAATGAAGGGATGTTTAAATAATGCCACTCTCCAGTGACATGTGGCGAGTGCTACGCTGTGGATTCTTCCTGAATGACAGCTAGGACAGCCACTGATGTTTCTTCATTAGTGATAGTTTTCTTGCGTCCACATTTTGACGAATCCAACACTGCACCCGTTTTATGAAGTTCGGCAAGCAGTTTGCTAACTGTAGCATGGAAGGTGGATGGTCTCGTAGGGTGTCTTGCATTGAAATCTGCTGCAATGACCCAGGTACTGTGTTCACCAGACATCAACCTAATTTCTATCTGCTCCTCATGAAAGAATAAAGTTACATTAAAACCAAGCACACCATTGTTTTTCTTATGAAATTCTCAATAAGTGTGATGTGTCACAGGACCCTCTTCCCATTGAAAAAAATAAAGTTAGATCCAAAATAGCCGTTTACAAAATGGTCACCACCCATTTGGAAAAGATTTCCCCCTCCCATATACTAATGTGCCACAAACAGCAAGTTATTATCACCAACCATTCCCATTTTATTTAGGTGCATCCATATAAATGGCCCACCCTGTAGTTGCAATTTTGTTTAGGAGAATGATACAAACCACTATAGATCAAATGGATAAATACATTTCAAATATTAAGAATGTCATTTTAAATTATACAGCGGATTAAACAAGTATTAAACACATCACTAATTTTCTAAGTAAATATTTCTAAAGGTGCTCTTGACATGATTTTTTTTCACCAGATGTCAGTAACAACCCATCCATTCATTTTCTATTAGATTCAGGTGAGCATTATTTTATTTTTCTGAAAGCAACTGAGAGTTTCCTTGGATGTCTGTATGGGAGCATTGAATTGCTGAACTGTCCACCCTCATTTCATCTTCATCATCCTGGTAGATGGCAGCAGATTTTTTTCAAGAATGTTTTATTTATTATTATTATTTATTTATATAGCGCCATTAGGTTCCATGGCGCTTTACATGAGGATAAGGGAGACAAGAACAAGTACACTAAATCTAGGCGATCAGGACGTACAGGCACAGGAGGGGCAGGGACCCTGTCCACGAGGGCTCACAGTCTACGAGGGGTGGGTTGGGATACAGTAGGATGGGGGAATGTCAGGTATGGGGCGATCGCCTGGGTCTCATGGCAGATTGTAGGCTTGACGGAATAGGTGAGTCTTCAGGTGACACTTGAAGCTTCTCAGGGTAGGAGAGTGTCTGACGTGTTCGGGCAGGGAGTTCCAGAGTAAGGCAGAAGCCCGGGATAAGTCCTGGATTCGGTTGTGCGAAGAGGTGATGAGGGGGGAGCAGAGGAGGAGTTCTTGGGAGGAGCGGAGGTTGCGTGAGGGTAGGTATCGGGAGACCAGGTCGGAGATGTATGGTGGGGCCAGGTTGTGTATGGCTTTGTACGCCATGGTTAGTGTTTTGAATTGGGATCTCTTGGAGGCGGTTGCCAGTGAAGGGCTTGGCAGAGGGGGAAGACAGGGAAGTAGCGGAAGGACAGGTAGATTAGTCGGGCAGCGGAATTGGGGATAGACTGGAGAAGTGTGAGGGAGTTAGCCTGGAGGCCATGAGAAGAAGGTTGCAGTAGTCATGGCGGGAGATGATAAGAGCATGAATGAGTGTTTTAGCCGTGTCATGGGTGAGGAAGGAGCGGATCCGTGAGATGTTCTTGAGCTGGAGTCGCAAGGATGTGGTGAAGGCCTCGATCTGGGGCTTGAAGGATAGGGAGGAGTCAAGGATTACCCCGAGGCACTTGGCTTGGGGACAGGGGAGAGGGCGCAGTCGTTGACACAGATGGATAGGTTGGAAAGTGGGGGGGAGTTTCTTGGGGGAAGACTATGAATTCAGTTTTGTCCATGTTGAGTTTAAGGAAGCGAGCAGAGAAGAAGGATGAGATGGTTGAAAGGCATTGTGGGATTTTGGAGAGTAGGGAGGTGATGTCAGGGCCGGACAGGTAGATTTGGCTGTTGTCGGCATAGAGGTGGTACTGGAGGCCGTGGGACTCAATGAGTTGCACTAGGCCGAGAGTGTATATGCAGAAAAGTAGGGGTCCCAGGACCGAACCTTGGGGGACTCCGACAGAAAGGGGGTAGGGTGAGGAGGAGGTGTAGAGTGGGAGACGCTGAAGGTCCGGTCCGCTAGGTATGAGGAGATCCAAGAGAGGGCAAGGTGGGTGATGCCGAGGGATTCTAGGATCTGGAGAAGAAGGGAGTGGTCAACCGTGTCGAAGGCGGCAGACAGGTCAAGCAGGAGGAGGATGGAGTAGTGGTGTTTGTTCTTGGCGGTCAGTAGGTCGTTGGTGACTTTGGTCAGGGCTGTTTCGGTGGAAAAGAGGGGTCGGAAGCCGGACTGTAGGCGGTCGAAGTGGGAGCATGAGGAGAGGTGAGAGGACAGTTTGGAGTGGAAGTGCTGTTCAAGTAGCTTAGAGGCGAATGAGAGAAGAGATATGGGGCAATAGTCAGAGACAGAGGTAGGGTCAAGTGAGGGTTTTTTTAGGATGGCGTGATTAGGGCGTGTTTGAAGGCCGAGGGGAAGGCACCAGTGCTAAGTGATAGGTTAAAGAGGTGGGTGAGGGCTGGGATGAAAATGGAGGTGTGGTTCGGAATGAGGTGGGATGGGAGCGGGTCGTGGGCGCTGGTGGTGAGGTGTGATTTTGACAGGAGGGAGGAGAGTTGGTCTTCAGTTATGGGGGGGAAGTGGCTAAAGGAGGAGGGCACTGTGTAGGTGGGAGGGGGAGTTGTGGGGATAGTGGACCGAAGCTGTTTCTGATCTTGTCGATCTTCTCCTTGAAGAAGGTCGCAAAGTCTTCAGCAGAGATGAGGGGAGAAGGGGGAGGAGCAGGCGGGCGAAGTAAGGAGTTGAAAGTTTGAATGTCTCAGCACATTTGTCCATTCATTCTTCCTCTGATTACATGAAATTTGTCAGTTACGTATGCTGATAAACAACTCCATACCATGATTTTCCCATATCCAAACTTCACTGTTGGCATGGTATTTTGGGGGCGATTTGCAATGCCTTTTGGTGTCTCAAAACATGGTGTATTATGGCACCAAAAGAGTTCAATTTTTGGGGGCATGGTTTGGTGAAGATCAAGAGCAGCTGCTTGTTTACAGAACTTGTGTTATTCTTCAAAAGGAAGTTATTTTTATTACTTTCTAGTAGATGGATTTATTTTGTTGGTAACAACATTCTGGATTATGCCGCAGACTCATGCTCCACTACAGTAGCAGGGGTGACATCATCAGAGCAGAGAAAAGCTCACCGTCCTATGGAAACAGTGTTGACAGGTCTTCTGACCCCTGCAACCCATGGACTATTGGTCCAGAACATCAAGGGAACTTCATTTCAGATTAGAGGTGAGTGGGAAGTCTGAAGCCCGCAGGGAAGAAAGCACAAACAGAGATTTATCATCTGGAGACGGCAACTTGCAAGTGGTCTAGGAGCAGTAAAGGTGAAGAAGGAGATTGCAGTTTCCCTATTTTTCATAACTCTATGGGCAATGATGCTTATTCACCTGATAATAAACAGAAGTTAAATGGTTTCATGGGATTGATTCTGAACCTCTGAACAATCCTATATAATAATTGCCAGTTTCTGGCATCCGGCCACTGTGCTGCTATTCTGGCATGCACCGCGGCCGGATGCGGCGCGAGCGATGGCGCGCATGCGCCATCGCGAGCCGATGCCTTCCTAACACTTGCGGTATCCTGGCAACCCCGGCGCATGCGCGGTGGATGCCAGAAGCGATAGCCTGAACGCCTCCTAGCAACCCCCCGTGCATGTGCTTGCGGCGTCCTGCCAACCCTGGCAAAGAGGGAACAGAAAGAGAGTGGAGAGCTGAAAGAGAGCATGGGGGGACAAGGGGGCAGAAAGAGAACACCAGGGGGGCAGAAAGAAAAGACATGGGGGACATGGGGCAAGAAAAAGAACACATGGGGTGTCAGGGGGGCACAAAGAGAACACATGGGGGTCAGGGGGCAGAAAGAGAACACATGGGGGGACAGGGGGCAGAAAGAGAACACATGTGGGAGAGGGGGTCTGAAAGAGAGGACAGGGGGCCAAAAAAGAGAGGACAGGGGGAGCAGAATCAGTACAGAGGAGGGGGCAGAAAGAGCATGGGGGGACAGGGTGGCAGAAATAGAACACATGGGGGAAGGAGAGAGCGCGTGCACGGAGGGACAGATCACCTAAGGAGAGAGCTCTCAGAGGAAGAGAGCGTGCACGTAAGAAGAGAAAGCGCACAGAGGCAGACACAGCGCACGCACAGAGGGAGATAGGGTGCATGGAGGAGCTGACACAGGGGGATGACAGCTCAAAGGACACATCATAGAGGGAAGAGAGACCACATACAGGGAGGACAACACAAATAAGAGAGTAGATGAGGGGAAAAAACTGTACAGTGGGGTACAGAGACAGCACACAGGGGGAAGACCGCTGAAGGGAGAGTGCACATGAGAAAAGAAGACAGCATGAGGGGGGGAAGGCGGACGGAGGGAAATACAGCTGCTCCCCGACCCACAACAGAGCCCGCCCCCATCGTAACATCACTGCCCTCCCGATGCGATAGCATCGGGCCTATTTCTAGTGATGATATATTTGAATGTTGGAGACAAAAGATTTTGGCAGCTCCCCTTCCTAAATTATTTACATATAATAAGAATGTCCAAATAGAGGAAAGCAGAGGATTTTATGTTAATAAAGGTAAACAATAAATCAAAAGCTAATGGAGTAATGTCCTCACCATTAGAGAAGTGTGATATAAAAGAGTTGACTTCAAAAGAATTGAATAATTCCCAAATATCATATATAGATGAACGAAAGAGAAGGAAGACCTTTTTGAAATATTTAAAGGGATCCACTTAATCTCAAAATGACGAAATAGATTATATACTGATGGCTTCAGATGACTTTATTTTAGCAAAAGATGTATGTTTAGAAGATGCAGATGAAGAAGGTGCCCCTTGTTGTGACTCCAACTCAATAGTCTGTTCATTTGATAGTCACAGCTTGAATGATGAAACGTTTGAACAGACTATATGTGGAAAAAGGGAATTATCTTACACAGATGTATCCCAATCTTCAACTAGCAACATAGTAACAGAGTTGAGTGGGTCAGATGATCTTTTGAATGCAGTTACCTCAAAGAATAGGAACTTGATCGTAAAGGAACATCAAGTACAAGATCAAGCTAAAGATTTGATGGACTGATTTCTTCCTACATATAGCACCATATCTGGGGTTTCTCTTTATCCTGAAACGTATGTTAATGTCACCTGCTCAATTGAATCTTTGTACCCATATATGACCCCTCTTTAAAAAAAAATCATATTAAAACCATGCAATGTCTTACATATCTAAATTTACCTCCTAAATGAGGAGAAAGTTAAAAGAAATCTATGCACTGATTACAAAGAAGATCATTTTATTGAAAACTGTCATAATTCAGAAGATCTTACCACATAAGAAACCACAGTAACAGAAATATTTATTAAGGATATATTCAAATAAATAAATCTATCCATATAACAATCTCTTAATTATAAACCCGATTCCTCAATTCCAGGCAATTTAGATGTTTTTGACTCAAACTTATGGTCTTGTCATAACTATGCATAAAGGTTCAGATTCCTGTTAAAACTCCACTGAACTACTACTCTGCTTTTAGGCTACCTTCACATTTGTGTTCCCCTCCGCAGCGTTCTGCGGAGGGGATCCGCAATGTGACCGCAGCACCGCAAGCCCCTATCTTTATAATGGGAGCGCACGGTGCTGCGCATGACCGTGCGCACCCATTCACTGCCATATGTGATCTGTGCGCAGGTGGATGCCTGTGCACAAATCACCCAGTCTCGTCCGCACCACGAACGCGACATGTTGCATTTCTGGTGCGGACGAGACTGGGTGATTTGTGCGCAGGCATGCGCCTGCGCACAGATCACATATGGCAGTGAATGGGTGCGCACGGTCATGCGCAGCAGAATGCTGCGGAGGGGAACGCAAATGTGAAGGTAGCCTAAGCCCTTAAAAAAAGAAATTTCCTATTTAAAATCTCAGCATATTTTGAAGACATCTGTAGGAAAAAGAACCTAAAAATACGGAATCTACCTAAAAAGACCTTACCTCCACTATTAAAAAACTACATCTCCAAAATAGTATGTCAACTAATTCCAGGTCCTCCAAAAGAAAATATTGTAACAAAAGCCTTTAGAATCCCAAAACCAAATGGTCTTCCTGATGGAATCACAAGAGATGTAATCATTACTTTTAAATCTACTCAAATATGTAATGACCTACTTGCCCTAACAAGGAAAGCTACAAAACTCCCAACTCCATTCAAAACTATACTCCACAGATCTATGTAGGAAAATGATTCAAGACAGAAAATACTTCTATGGGTGCTTTCACACTGGCGGTTTTGCCCGGATCCGGCGCAGCACTTGCGGCACACTTGCGGCAAGCTCCATGCATTGTCTAATGGGCTTGCGGTAAGTGTGTGGCAGACGCTGCAAGTGCGGTTTCAGCAGTTGCGGCAGATGCGGCCGCAAAAAAAACTGCCGCTGACCGCGGGTTTTTTCGCGGCTGCATCTGCCGAAACCGCACTTGCCGCATCTGTCGCACACTTACCGCAAGCCCCATAGACAATGCATGCTTTCAGATGTTAAGAAATTCTTCTGTGACCATTGCCATCAGTATAGTTTGCAACAATAAGTTTGAAAAGGTCTTGAGACAACTCGCTATTTTTACTCATCATGAGATGTTTCTAGTGTCTGGTGGAGTTAATAGGCTATGCCTTAATGATTCATGTGTTCAACACTTTTTCCCCGTGTCATTTCTTATTATTACATATAACTATAAATTTCTATACTTCTATGGTTTAACCCCTTCATGACCCAGCCTATTTTGACCCTAAAGACCTTGGCCTTTTTTGCAATTCTGACCAGTGTCCCTTTATGAGGTTATAACTCGGGAACGCTTCAACCGATCCTAGCGATTCTGAGATTGTTTTTTCGTGACATATTGGGCTTCATGCTAGTGTTAAATTTAAGTCGATAATTTTTGCGTTTATTTGTGAAAAAATCAAAAATATGGCAAAAATTTTGAAAATTTCACAATTTTCACATTTTTAATTTTTTTTTCTGATAAACAAGAGAGATATGTGACAGAAAAAAGTTATTAAATAATATTTCCCACATGTCTACTTCACATCAGCACAATTTTGGAAAAAAAAAAATTTTTTGTTAGGACGTTATAAGAGTTCAAAGTTCATGAGCAATTTTTCATTTTTCAACCAAAATTTACAAAACCATTTTTTTTAGTGACCACATCACATTTGAAGTCCTTTTGAGGGGTGTACATGACAGAAAACACCCAAAAGTGACACCATTCCAAAAACTGCACCCCTCAAGCTACTCAAAACTACATTCGAGAAGATTATTAACCCTTCAGGTGCTTCACAGGAACTAAAGCAAAGTGGAAACAAAAAATGGATATTTTAATTTTTTTATCAAAAATGTTCTTTTAGCCTCAATTCTTTCATTTTCACATGGGCAACAGGATAAAATGGATCTTAAAATGTGTTGTGCAAATTCTCCCGAGTACATCAATACCTCATATGTGGTCATAAACCACTGTTTGGGCGCACGGCAGGGCTCAGAAGTGAAGGAGCGCAATTTGACTTTTGGAGCTAATTTTACATTCAAAAAGTGAAATTGCGCTCCTTCCCTTCTGACCCCTGCCGTGCGCCCAAACAGTGGTTTATGACCACATATGAGGTATCGGTGTACTCAGGAGAAATTGCCCAACAAATTTTAGGATAAATTTTATGCTGTTGCCATGTGAAAACGAAAAAATTTAGGCTAAAAGAAAGTTTTTGTGAAAAAAAAAGTACTATTTTATTTTCACAGATCAATTTGTAAAGCACCTGGGGGTTCAATATGCTCACTACCCATCTAGATATGTTCCCTGGGGGGTCTAGTTTCCAAAATGGGGTCACTTGTGGGGGAGCTCCAATGTTTAGGCACGCAGGGGCTCTCCAAACGCGACATGGTGTCCGCTAACAATTTGAATAAAAATCAGCTCAAATTGTTAGCTGTAACCATGTTGTGTTTAGTGAGCCCCTGTGTGCCTAAACATTGGGGCTCCCCCACAAGTGACCCCATTTTGGAAACTAGACCCCCAAGGAACGTATCTAGATGCATAGTGAGCACTTTTAACCCCCAGGTGCTTCACAAATTCATCCATAAAAATGAAAAAGCACTTTTTTTTCCACAAAAAAATTCTTTTTTCATTATTATGGATCAATTTGTGAAGCACCTGGGGGTTGAAAGTGCTCACTATGCATCTAGATACGTTCCTTTGGGGGTCTAGTTTCCAAAATGGGGTCACTTGTGGGGGAGCTCCAATGTGGAGACGCACAGGGGCTCTCCAAACGCGACATGGTGTCCGCTAACAATTTGAATGCAAGATGAGCTCAAATTGTTAGCGGACACCATGTTGCGTTTGGAGAGCCCCTGTGCGTCTCCACATAGGAGCTCATCCACAAGTGACCCCATTTTGGAAACTAGACCCCCAAGGGAACGTATCTAGATGCATAGTGAGCACTTTGAACCCCCAGGTGCTTCACAAATTAATCTGTAAAAATGAAAAAGTACTTTTTTTTCCGCAAAAATCTTTTTTTTTCAATAATTTGTGAAGCACCTGGGGGTTCAATATGCTCACTACCCATCTAGATATGTTCCCTGGGGGGTCTAGTTTCCAAAATGGGGTCACTTGTGGGGGAGCTCCAATGTTTAGGCACACAGGGGCTCTCCAAACGCGACATGGTGTCCGCTCACAATTTGAATAAAAATCAGCTCAAATTGTTAGCTGTCACCATGTTGCGTTTGGTGAGCCCCTGTGTGCCTAAACATTGGGGCTCCCCCACAAGTGACCCCATTTTGGAAACTAGACCCCCCAGGGAACGTATCTAGATGCATAGTGAGCACTTTGAACCCCCAGGTGCTTCACAAATTCATCCGTAAAAATAAAAAAGTACTTTTATTTCCACAAACATTTTCTTTTTTCATATTTACAGATTAATTTGTGAAGCACTGGGGTGTTCAAAATGCTCACCACCCATCTAGATAAGTTCCCTGGGGGTCTAGTTTCCAAAATGGGGTCACTTGTAGGGGAGCTCTAATGTTTAGGCACATAGGGGCTCTCCAAACGTGACATGATGTCCGCTAACAATTTGGGTTGATTTCCATTCAAATTGTTAACAGACACCATGTCGCGTTTGGAGAGCCCCTGTGTGCCTAAACATTGGAGCTCCCCCACAGTGACCCCATTTTGGAAACTAGACCCCCCAGGGAACGTATCTAGATGTATAGTGAGCACTTTGAACCCCCAGGTGCTTCACAAATTGATCCGTAAAAATGAAAAAGTACTTTTTTTCCACAAAATATTTTTTTTTTCATTAATTTGTGAAGCACCTGGGGGTTCAATATGCTCACTACCCATCTAGGTAAGTTCCCTGGGGGGTCTAGTTTCCAAAATGGGGTCACTTGTAGGGGAGCTCCAATGTTTAGGCACACAGGGGCTCTCCATACGCGACATGGTGTCCGCTAACAATTGGAATTGTTAGCGGACACCATGTTGCGTATGGAGAGCCACTGTGTGACTAAACATTAGAGCTCCCCCACAAGTGACCCCATTTGGAAACTAGACCCCCCAAGGAACGTATCTAGATGCATAGTGAGCACTTTGAACCCCCAGGTGCTTCACAAATTGATCCGTAAAAATGAAAAAATAATTTTTTTGTGGAAAAAAAAGTACTTTTTTAATTTTATGGATCAATTTGTGAACCACTTGGGGGTTCAAGTACTCACTATGCATCTAGATACGTTCCTTGTGGGGTGTAGTTTCCAAAATGGGGTCACTTGTGGGGGAGCTCCAATGTTTAGGCACACAGGGGCTCTCCATACGCGACATAGTGTCCGCTAATAATTGGAGCTAATTTTCCATTCAACTTGTTAGCGGACACCATGTCACGTATGGAGTGCTCCTGTGTGCCACCAGCACAAGGGCAACTGGAAGAGTTGGGGTACAGCACTAGAAAATGGCACCTCTAATGTGCTATTTTCTGGGGTGGCTGTGAATTGCAATTTGCAGCGTGGGGGGGCACAACATTTGGGTCTCTCCACGATGAGGATTGCAGCCCCCCAACTACCAAGTTGTACCTGGCTGGCATCCAAAAATAAGGCAAAGCTCCTTGTCATTTTATTGGTAGAAGTAAAAAAAAAAAAATGACGTGGGGCTCCGCCGTATTTTTGGTCAAGCCAGGTACAACTTGGCAGCTACGGACTGCCAGCAACCCCAGCTGCCTCGTTGTACCTGGCTGGTACCCAAAAATACAGCAAAGCCCTTTTTTTTTTCTTTCTAGAACTAATTCTAGAAAAAAAAAATGGCGTGGGGCTCCGCCATATTTTTGGTCCAGCCAGGTACAACTTGGCAGCTACGGACTGCCAGCAACCCCAGCTGCCTCGTTGTACCTGGCTGGTACCCAAAAATACAGCAAAGCCCTTTTTTTTTTCTTTCTAGAACTAATTCTAGAAAAAAAAATGACATAGGGCTCCGCCATATTTTTGGTCCAGCCAGGTACAACTAGGCAGCTGGGGGCTGGATTCCACAGCATGGAGAGGCCCAAGCGTTCTGGGCCCCCCATGCTGCGAATTGCAGCCCGTAGCCGCCCCAAAAAATGGCGCATTCATTGAAGCGCCATTTTCTGGCGCTGTACCCAGACTCTTCCAGTTGCCCTGGTGCCGGTGGCAAACTGGGTAATAAAGGGGTTAATGCCAGCTTGTTATTGGCAGCTGGCACTAAGCCCGAGATTCATAATATAGGGCCAATGTTAGACCCGCCATTAGGAATCTCTGGTAAATAGTCAGAAAATAGACACAGAGAAAAATCTTTTTATTTGAAAAAAAAAACAAACAAAACTTGGACTCCATCTTTATTATAAAGATCCGACGTAGTCCACAACGAAGGTCCCACGGCGCTCGACTGCCTCCGACGTAGTCCACAACGAAGGTCCCACGACGCTCGATCGCCTCTGCTCAATCCAGAGATTGCAGCAAGGGATCAAGTGTCCTCTTCCTACAGACTCTGGGGTCAGAGTTATGGTGCACTGTGTGACAATGATCTGTCATACAGTGCACCATGACTATGATCCAGAGACTACAACAAGAGGATACTCATCCGCAGTCATCCACGTACGCACACATCCACGGACGCACACATGCACGGACACGCTAATACACATCCACGGACGCACACATGCACGGACACACTAACACACATCCACGGACGCACACATGCACGGACACACTAACACACATCCACGGACGCACACATGCACAGACACACTAGCACACATCCACGGATGCTGGAGTTCACACACATCCACATACGCACATCCACGCACGCATCCACGGACGCACACATGCACGGACACACTAACACACATCCACCATGCACGGACACACTAACACACATCCACGGACGCACACATGCACGGACACACTAACACATGCACGGACACACTAACACACATCCACCATGCACGGACACACTAACACACATCCACGGACGCACACATGCACGGACACACTAACACACATCCACGGACACACACATGCACGGACACACTAACACACATCCACGGACGCACACATGCACGGACACACTAACACACATCCACGGACGCACACATGCACGGACACACTAACACACATCCAGGGACGCACACATGCACGGACACACTAACACACACCCACGGACGCACACATGCACGAACACACTAACACACATCCACGGACGCACACATGCACGGACACACTAACACACATCCACGGACGCACACATGCACGGACACACTAACACACATCCACGGACGCTGGAGTTCACACACATCCACATACGCACATCCACGCACGCATCCACGGACGCACACATGCACGGACACACTAACACACATCCACGGACGCTGGAGTTCATACACATCCACATACTCACATCCACGCACGCATCCACGGACGCACACATGCACGGACACACCAACACACATCCACGGACGCACACATGCACGGACACACTAACACACATCCACGGACGCACACATGCACGGACACACTAACACACATCCACGGACGCACACATGCACGGACACACTAACACACATCCACGGACGCTGGAGTCCACACACATCCACATACGCACATCCACGCACGCATCCATGGACGCACACATGCACGGACACACCAACACACATCCACGGACGCACACATGCACGGACACGCTAACACACATCCACGGACGCATGCACATATCCATCCATTCATTCATTCATTCATTCATTCATTCATTCATTCATACTTACCCATGAGGAGGAGGAGCCTCTGAGAGGAGGAGGGACCACACCGCAGCTGCATCGGAAGCCGGCGGGCTGCTCCGGAATGGGTGAGTGGGGCTAGAGGTGGGGGACTAGGCCTGGGGGGGGGGGGGGATGAGCAGGGGGAGAGGAGGCTGTGCAGGCTGACCGGCCGGCGCCTGAGCCCGCCAGCACTAGCACTGCATTACAGAAGGAGGAGGGCGGGTGGATCGCGGGGACGCGGGGGGGGGCAGGCCGGACACAAGGGGGCCTGGAGGTAGGGGGACAAGACACAGGAGGGGCTGGAGGAGGAGGGGGGCAGGGGCACACAGAGTAATGACGGCGGCTGCATCAGGAGTGCAGCCGCGTGCAGCCGCCGCAGAAGAAGCTGATCGGAGGGGCGGGGGGGGGGGGGGCGATAGGCGGCAAGGGGGGGCCCTAATGCTTCCTGGAGCTGGGGGGGCTGAGTAGGGGGAGGGCACCAGCCGATCCGCCCGTCCAGATCTGATTGGAGAGCTCCAATCAGATCTGGGAGGGGGGAATCGCTGTGATTTCTCAGATCTGCAGTTTCACTTTTAAACTGCAGATCGGAGGGGCCCTGGGCACGGGGGGGTTAATCCACCCCCCGTGGGGTGTACTACAGGTTGTCACTGTGCATTATGTACAGTGACACCTGAGTCACCCCCCTCACACGCGCCGCAGGAGCGCGATCATTCCATGGCCCACCGTTTGGGCCAAAGGTCGGGAACGAACTTGTTTTCATGGCCCAAACGGTGGGCCAAGGGTCGTGAAGGGGTTAATATCTTTACTTGTGTTGATTAGATGGGTTGTTACTGATAGGCTGGGGTCACACATAAGCCCTTGGTCCGTTTTTGGCTTTATTTTTGTCTTTTTTTTTTTCTAAGTCCAAAAACTGACAGAAAAACGGATTGGATGTAATAAACACCCTGTCCGTTTTTTTCTGGACCTCAAAACATTGCTCTGTCCGTTTTTGAGCCAAAAACGTTGCTAGCAACGTTTTTGGCATCAGTTAAAAAACGCATGCGTTTTTTTAACATGGGGCCCTATGGGAAACGCATGCGTTAATGCATGGCACATATAGGCACCTGCGTTAACGCATGCGTTAACGCATATGCGTTTTTAATGAAAAAATGACTAAGTCCAAAAACGTTCAGGGGTGCAGGAGGCTCAAAAAGCACCCATATAAAAAACGGATTGGTGATGAAAATCCCTTCCAAAAACGGACTTCTATGTGTGACCCCAGCCATACCTGGTAAAAAATTTATATCAATAACACTTTTATAAATATATTTACTTAGAAAATTGGTGACATGTTGAATACATATTTCACCTGTTGTATGCAAGTTAAATCCTGTTTTACCTAATGAATAAGCTAAATCAACTCTGAAATGCATTGTTTTGGAATGTAATTAGAAATAAAAAAAAAACCATAATACCTACTTGTTTTATGAAGATGGCTGTAACATCCTCTATGTTTTCAGTGCCAGTTTAGATTCCTTATTTTCGACTTCCATTTCATTGTAATGCTTTTCCATATGTTTCCGTTCCTACTTGTTTTCAAATGCTCTTTTATATTTTGTTGAGTACATTCATGCAGTCCTTTAGCTCTTTTATAGTTGCTCAGGAAATACTTTAACTTTATATTATACATGTGTGCTAATACTTTTTTGAATATGTTGATATATAATGGTGCTTCATCCTGGCTACTGTTATCTTAAAGATGTTTGTTTTTCACTTTCTTAATTTTTATCTAATCTGTAGCTTAATATATTACTTGAATTGGTCTTTTTTATATATTTGCATTGGATTTTACAATGGATCCAATTAAAAAAGCTAACAGTCATGCTCATGAGAGGTATGGAGGTCTCCCTGATCCAGGAAAATGGTCACAGGAGTACAGAAATGGCATGTATATCTGGACAAGTGAAGATTAGTATCTTGAACTAGATGTGGGCCCAATGCTATCACATCGGGAGGGTGGTGACATCATGATGGAGGCGGGTTTTATGGTGCTGGGACTGGTGGCCATCTCTTCCCCTGACCGTCCTCTGTCTCTCTCTGTGCTATCTTCTTCTTCCTTCTGTGCTCTCTCCTTTGACATGCCTCCCTCTGTGAGATGTCTTTCTCCCCCATGTACTCGCCCCATGTGCTATCTTCTCTCACTGTACTGTCTTCTTTGCTCCCTGTGCGCTCTCCCTGTGTGCAGTCTCTCTCTGCCCCTGTGCTGTCTTCTCTCCTTGTGTGCTCTCTCCTTTGAGCTGTCTCCCCCAGTGTGATTTCTTTTCTACCTGTGCTGTCTCTCCCCCTGCACCTCACCATTGTGTGCTGTCTCTTTCCCCTTGTGTGCTGTCTCTTTCCCCTCTTGTGCACTGCCTCTTTCCCCCGTGTGCTGTTCCTTTCCCTCCTTGTGCACATTCTCTTTCTCCCTTGTGTGATGTTTCTTTCCCTCTTGTTTGCTGTCTCTTTCCCCCATGTGCTCTCTATTTCCCCCTTATGTGCTGTCTCCATCTTTTCGCTCCTTTGGTGATGTCTCTCTGCATCCTTTGATGCTGTCTTTCTGTCCACTTTGGTGCTGTCTTTTTGCCCCCTTTTTTGCTGTCTGTCTCCCCCAATGTGCTGTCTCTCTGCCCCCTTTTATGCAGTCTCTCTGCCCCGTTTTGTGCTGTCTCTCTGCCCCTTTTTTCATCTCTCTACCTCCTATTGTGCTGTCTATCTGCTCCTTTGTGCTGTCTCTCTGACCCTTTTGTGCTGTCTTTCTGCCCCCTTTGGTGCTGTCTTTCTGCCCTCTTTTGTGCTGTCTGCTTTACCCCTTTGGTGCCGTCTTTCTGTCCTTTTTTGTGCTGTCTGTCTGCCCCCTTTGGTGCTTTCTCTCTGCCCCCTTTGGTGCTGTCTTTCTGCCGTCTTTTGGGTGGTGTCTGCCCCTTTTGGTGGTGTCTCTATCCCTCTTTTTTGGTGTCTCTCTGCCCCTTTATGCTGTGCATTCCACTTTGGAGAGAATAGAGAAACAGTTCGTCTCTATGCATTCCATAGTGGAATGCAAATGGGAGGAAGCCACGGTGAGGTGAGTATGGAGGTGGGCTTACTGGACACGAGAATGTGGTGGGTTCCGAGATGGTACTGTAGCTGCAATGGTAGTGAAGACTGCGGTGAGGTGAATATGGGGGTGGGCTCATAGTGACATCAGTGGGGGTGGGTTCTGTGGTGCTGGGGGCAGGGTGGTGGCCTCATTCATTAAAACAGTACTGTGGGGATGTGAGGATAAGGGATAGTTCATGGTAATGTCAGGGGTGTGGGCTCTTTGGAGCTAGGGAGGGGTGGGGGTGGGTCAGTGACCTCTTTCATAGTACTGTGGGGATGTGCAGCAACAGCGATGGAGGTGGAGGCAGCCATGAAGAAGAGGTGATAGCAATGCACTAAGGAGCAGACCGGTCAAGGAGGTGAGCATCAGCATATGTCCGACATATTTTCACATCACCTGGGTGTGCCAATAAGGTGGCCATTTATTTTTTTTCTGTTTCAGGTGGACAAATCAGGTGCCAGTCATGTGGACCAATCAGGTGACGAATAAACGGTGACATCTCGACATGTCTGGTCCCAAGGTAATTATATAATTGGATGATACATACTCTTCTGTTTCAAATCTTTCCCTTACACTTAACCCTATTCATAAATGAAAGAAAAAACTTACACAAATTCTGGAGTCTCATCATTTAAATCATTTATCTTGATAACAATCCCTCCGTCACAGGAAAGACCATTCAAATCTGTTGCTGATATTAAGAGCCTAAATTCCTTTAGAAAAAAGCATGATAATCAGTACAAAAACTATATTGTACAATAATAATAATATAAAGAAAGAAAATGACATATTTATCAATGCAACCATGCTAAAAGTACATTTTTAGATTTGCTGAGCATATTTTACATGAAATTGACAAATGAACACCTGCTGTCATAAATATGTTTTGAGTCTGTACAATAATAATTGATTTTTCCATTTACCAGATAATGACCAAGCACCCTAAATTTACAGTGCTTGTTTTTGTTTCTTAACCCACTATCAGGCATAAGTGGGCATCTTTTTAGAAAACAAATATGGTAGTTTATTACAGCTTTGGGCTTCACCTTTGCTGGCTGTGTAGTGCTCCTAGAGTGCTATAGAGTAAACATAAATATCAGTAACATTGATGCTTCTGTAGGACCTGATCACATAATTGCTGGTTCTCTGCCATTATAGCAGAGCTGCTGGGTCCTAGTGTAATGACCAAAGGTCCTATTAAGATCCAGTCAGACACAGACTGGGACAAAGGCAGAAATAAACAACAGTTTTTATTTTACTGATATGGGGATTAAAGTACGGTTCAGTATAGAATGTAATAGTCTTAAAATCCCCTTAAAACACTATCAATAACAATTTCACACACTCAGCGTTAGCCGACATCAATGCACCGATCTCAGAGTTCCCAGGGTATGTAAATCACACTCAGAACCAGGAGCAAATTTACCTACACGTTAGACTTAACAAGGATTGAACTTAACTAACTGGAAAGGCGATGAGAGCGGTCTGATGGAACCTCTGAGATGGCGCACTGAGTATAACTTATCATAGCTAATAATGCATTAAACTATATCAACGGTGGCTATACACTTACTACAGGGATACTTGGGTATTTTAAAAGCTACGGTACCGTCATCCTCAAGTGTAGTTTCACACCGGCCTATACTCCACTTTGGCTGCAGCAAGTCCAGAAAAAAATACCTTTGGCACCAAAAAAAACCTTATTGTAAAACAGCAAACATTCTGTAGCTTGCCAGCCAATGCCAAATTCACATGTCCGGTACTTTAGTTTTGTAGCCTCGGGATACAGTCTGTGGAGCACTCTTTACCAGGGCTTGTCAGGATCCTCTCGATCTAGATGGCACCGGACCCAGTCTCTCCTCAGTCACTTTTCTGGTAGTGGAACCCTGGTCAGCTCAACATACGGTCTCTAGAGTCCACACAGTTTCCACCGGCTCTGCACTAGTTTCCAGCAAAGACACAAGTTCTCCCAGTTCAGGGATTAGCCATCCCTGCCGACAGCTTGCACAAAAAGTCTCATCAAAGTCCAATCTCCAGGCTTCTCACCACTGTTTGTTTTTAGCACGCTTTACAGCCTGTCTCTTTAGCAGGCAACTCTCAAGCTTCCCTTCACCACGAGCCTCATTCTCCTACAGCCATGTGTTCTCCCCCCCACCCAAGCCCTTGCTGCCACGCTCCAGCTCTTTCTCAGGCAGACCAAACTCACAGAGTCCTAGTGCTCTGCTGATGCTGTTACATTCCACACTCCCACACTTGCAGAGCCAGATCAGCTGGGCCAGTGATCGCTGGCACAGCAGAGGGCTGTTTTCTTTTGTATCTACAGCTCATACTGATGTGCCAGAAATAGGGATGGGCGAGTCTACTCGCTAGGACTCGTTACTCGGCGAGTAGTAGGGGACTCGCAGGACTCGGTACTCGGCGAGTTTCCCAGCGATTAATCGCACAGTAACGAGTCCAATGCAAGTCAATGGCAATCCTAGTTTTGTCAGAGTTTACTTTTTCTCACTCGCTAGACTCGCTATATCACATCGCTATGTAGCTTGAATCTCCCCAAATCGTTTAAACAATCGCACCGCTTCACAGATACCCGCTGTCAGCAGCGAGTCTGAGCAAGTCTGAGCGAGTCTGAGCGAGTCTACGAATCTGAGTCCTGTATACTGTATTCGGGACTCGCGAATACAGAATCTGTTATGTTCCAACAAAGCTTCCGAGACAGCCTAGCGTGTTAGGTCAGAAAACTTGTGAAGATGGACAAGCATGTTAGCCAATCATATTCAGTAATGCCACAGCCATGTTGGTTGTGGCAGGACTATGATTGGCTTCTGTCCATTGTGATGCCTATGTCATGTATGAGAGGCGAGGCTGTATATAAGCCTTGCCACCGCCATTTCCTCCACATTCCTGTGACAATCTGAGCTAGTGCAGGGTAAGGTAGATGCTGGAGCAGATCATAGGGAGTGTCAGTCAGTGTAGGGAAACTTCAAGATTCCTTATATTTAAGTTTGGCCTCGGACACAGCAGCAAAAAACTGTTGCAAGTTGGGTTTCCAAAACGGCATTGCGAGCGCTTTCCGAGACACATCTGCAATTTGTAAATCGCACATTACTCGCTATTACTCGCTTCCCCATTCATTAACATTGGACTCGCTCAGAGTCAAGCGATTCCGAGTAATTTAGGACTCGCCCATCACTAGCCAGAAACAGAAAAAAGTGAACCATAAAAGAAAATAAAAAAGGGTTGAACCGATATCTTTTATGATCTATTGGAGATCAAACTACCGTATATACTCGTGTATAAGCCGAGTTTTTCAAAATTTGGGCTGAAAAGTCTCCCCCTCGGCTTATACACGAGTCACTACCTTGGTGAGGGCTGTGGAGGCTGCAGGAGGCGGGGGGAGGTTGCTGTATGAGCGGCCCCATCACGTGGGGCCGCTCATTATATATGCACTGCTTCCCCTGTCAATCAGCGGCAGGGGGAAGCAGTTCAAATATGCCCCCAAATGCTGGCACTCACCCCCCTCCTTGTAAGGGCCCCCCCCGCTGCTTATATTACCATCCCGGTCTTCTGCTCAGCGCCTCTCCTCGGTGCTCCGTCCTTCATCCTCCCGTCCAGCTGCATCCGGGATCCCGGCCGTCGCAGGCATATGACGTCATCGTGCGACGGCCGGAGATCCCGGATGCAGCGAGGACGGAGCATGAAGAACGGAGCACCTAGGAGCGGAGCTGAGCAGAAGACCGGGATGGTAAGATAAGCAGGAGGGGGGGTGAGTGCCAGCATTTGGGGGCTGCTGGGTACCCCCAGGGGGCTGCTGGGTACCCCTGGGGGCCGCTGGGTACCCCCTGGGGGCCGCTGTATACCCCCTGGGGGCCGCTGTATTACACCTGGGGGCCGCTGTATTACACCCTGGGGGCCGCTGTATTACCCCTAGGGGCCGCTGTATTACCCCTGGGGGCCGCTGTATTACCCCTGGGGGCTGCTGTATAACCCCTGGGGGCTGCTGTATAACGCCTGGGGGGTGCTGTATAACCTCTGGGGGCTGCTGTATACCCCAGGGCTGCTGTATATACTGCTGGGGCCTGTATACCACTGGGGCTACTGTATATACCACTGGGGCTGCTGTATATACCACTGGGGCTGCTGTATATACCACTGGGGCTGCTGTATATACTGGTGGGGTCTGTATATACCACTGGGGAGGCTGCTGTATACCACTGGGGTTGCTGTATATACTACTGGGGCCTGTATATGCCACTGGGGAGGCTGCTGTATACTACCATTGGGGGGCCTGTATACCACACTGCTGGGGGCTGTATACCTGTGCTGGAGTCCACCCTCGGCTTATACACGAGTCAATAGGTTTTCCCAGGATTTGGGGGCAAAAGTAAGGGGGTCGGCTTAAACACGGGTCGGCTTATACACGAGTATATACGGTATGTGAAAAATAAAATAAATATAAATAAAACATGGTAATAAAAACAGTAGTACAAAATAAAAATTTGCTGTGACATAGATAAAAAAAATCCTTTTTTATACAGAATACATTTTATTACCTACCCATAATACAAATAAAACTTTATGAGGATTGTCAGACTGTGAACCACCAGCTGTAAACTCTGATGACCTCACTGACTTTACCGCTTCTCAAAGCTGGTGATTCCCACAATGCATCAGGGTGTTCAAGATGCCCCAGTGAGTGGTCATGTTTTCTAATGTCACTGCTCACTGCAGTCTATAGATATGGCAGAGCCGAGGATAATTGCAGGACATCGTGTGGAGCATGTCTTAATAGCTGGGGTGATTTTGGGGGTCAATAAATGGGTGAAAGAAGATGTCTGTATTTTTTATTTCAAATAAAGCATTTTTTGGGTATGTTTATTTATTTTCACTTAAAGGCTTAGTAATGAGGGTGTCTCATAGAGAAATAGGGCTTGATGACAGCTGTGATTTTTGACAAATCAAATCTGTCATCAACTCCATATTATTCGGGGCAATCAGAAAATATGATTCACCAAATTTTCGAGTAGATGTTGGCCTGTATTTTTTAGCTTGGACATGCCAATAATTACAGCCCTTTCTAGCCTGATAATACCAGCCCACAGATGTCTACATTATTTTAGCTGGTTATCAAAAATGGGGGCGGCCCCATGTCATTTTTCCAAATATTTATTTATTTATTTATTTATTTAAGATACGGGGTCACCTCTATTTTAGCTTAAGCAGCAAGGGAAATCAGACAGCTGCAGGCTGGTATTATGACGCAAGGAAGGCCCATGAATACTGGCCACTTCCGAGCCTGATAGCAGCCCCCAGCTGATGGCTTTACTTTGGCTTTTTAGAAAATAGAAGGAGGGTTCACATCATTTTTAAAAAATATTTATTTATATTTACACTGTGCTTGCTGCTGTCACACTCGGGTTAGGAGTGCCAACAGCCAGTGTAGGTATTGCGGGGAACAACAGACTGACTGTAACCAATCACAGACACCGGCATAGAGGGTGAACAGGGGAAACAGTGAATATTTATGTGGTTTAATGAGCAGGCCAGAAAAGAGTCTGACTGCTGTCTTATCTCCTGGGAAACAAGGACGACAGACAGCCCTTCAACAAGCTTTATTCCAGTGCTGAACCTGAACGGTAATACAGACATACAGTTAGAAGTTGGTGTTCGGGGTTTGGACCGGATACTAGGAGTTTGGTATAGGGATGAGCGAGTATACTCGCTACTATTTGGAACTCGCCGAATAGTAGCAGTATTCGGCTACTCGCTACTCTCTGAGTATCTTATGAGTACTCAGGAGTAGCGAGTAGTTCAAATACTTTCGTAGTGTATCTATGGATACACTGCGAAAGTACCCTAAAAGTAAATAAAAGTTGTTAAAAATAATAAAATTACATACTCACCTGTCCGACAGCTGCACCGGAACCGTCCCAGAAGACCTGCGATCACCGGACAAGGACCTGTGATTTCCAGCCAATCAGATGGCCAGTAGTGATCTGGCCAATCAGATGGCAACACGTCACAACCACGTGATCGCTAGTGGCCACCTGATTGGCCAGATTGCAAGGTCCTAGGTGTACTTCCAGGACCTTGCAATCTGGCCAATCAGGTGGCCGATAGCGATTATGTGGTTGTGACGTGTCGCCATCTGATTGGCCAGATTGCTACCAGCCATCTGATTGGCTGGAAATCACAGGTCCTTGTCTGGTGATCGCAGGTCTTCTGGGACGATCCCGGTACAGGCGTCGGATAGGTGAGTATGTAATTTTATTATTTTTAACAACTTTTATTCACTTTTAAGGTACTTTCGCAGTGTATCTATAGATACACTGCGAAAGTAATCGGACTCGCTATACTCGCAACGAGTACCAAGTACCGGTACCTAGTTTGGTATGAACCCCAAATATTACCGTTTGATTTCGCTCATCCCTAGAGGAAGGACAAAAATGTAAACATTAAGCCAGTCGTTAATACCCATTCAAGCCTATTCACTAAGTGACTAAGTATTCAATGGTTATAGTCTACTTGTTTTTTCTATAATAGTTTAAAATTGTATTATGCTGATATCTACATATTTAATAACTAATTTTACACTGATTGTAAGCTTTAACTTTACATTAACTAAATGTTACCTCATATCCTGCATCAAAATCCAGACGTTCTGATGTGTTTCGGAACACAAATCCAATTTCTTTATCTACATCAAAAAACAATCCATTTTGAGTTGGTCCTGATGCTTCAAACTGAACTGCAAACTGAATTTAAGGAGACACAGAACAGTAGAAAAATAATTAAAAAAAATCAGTTCTATTCAATATTTTATATCAATGGTGTCAAAAGTATCAATTAAAAAAGACCCCATTGAACTGTTTTATTTGGGTTGTACTAGTTCATATATTCCCTATTTGATTTTAATGAGATATTTAAAAAAAATCTCGAAATACAACCCCATAATTTAGCCTTGAAAAATAGAATCATGAACAACAGTATAGTCAGCTGCAAACTGTAATTATTGGTGCAAAACATTCACACAGTTCGTAATGTTATCTAAAGATAAACCCATAATCAATTTTCCTTTATCTAAGAATTTTTTTTTTAACCCAGATATTGGATTTAAACTAATGCCCTGAACAACTGTGATTTTGCTGCGATTTACTAAGGATAATTTAAAATACAGGTGCATCTCAATGAATTAGAATATTATCAAAAAGTTATGTTATTTCTGTAATTCAATACATAAAGTGAAATGCAAATATTATATAGAGTCATTACAAACAGTGATCTATATAAAGTGATCCTCCCTACTTTAATTTTCTGAGATAATGACATTTGGGTTTCCATTGGCTGTAAGCCATCATCATCAACAGTTACAGAAATAAACACTTGAAATAGATTACTCTGCTTGTAATGACTATATATAGTATATACGTTTCACTTTTTTAATTGAATTACTGAAATTAACTTACTTTTTGATGATATTCTAATTCATTGAGATGCACCTGTATATAATCAAGAAAGAAACTAAAGTCCAGTTTAAATTCTTTCAAATGTTTAATTGTGACGCTGTCATTTAAGGCCACGTCACACACACAGATATCTGTTCAGATATTGGTCACAGATCTCTGGTTGCAGTGAAATCATGGACACATTGCTCCATTTTGTGGCTGTGTACAATGGATGTATCTGTGTGTGTAATGTGGCCTTTAGTGTTTCACAGTTCTTTCATTTTAAAAGTTTCTCCCAGGAGATTGGCCTTGTTTGTATTATGACTGTGCTCACACATTGAGACAAGTTACATTCAAAAAAGGAGAAACACAATACTTGTGCCTAATGGATCACTGTTCAGACTAGGATAGCCCCTAATCTGACCATGATTTGTCCTTATCTGAGTGTGTAGGTTTGCACCCAAAGAATACACAATGGCTAGGGTCACATCTACGTTTTTTTTTTTAAACCTGATCCGGTTTTGAGCTTTCAAAAAGCTCAAAACCAGATTAAGAAACGCTCCTCATAGGAGCCAATGTTAAAAACCAAATTGCTTCACAAGCAATCCGGTTTCCGTCTCCGGCTCTGCAGCCTGCGTGAAAAATCATGCAGGCTACAGTTTTCGGAGCGGTTTTAGCATCCGCAATGAGGGAACCGGATTGCTTAGATGTGTAATCCTGAGCAATGCGGTTCCCGGCTGCGGCCGGGATAAGCAAAGTGCTCTGTGTTCTATAAAAGTTTTAATTTAATAAGGAAATATTTGATTAATGTCTCTAAGGGGGGCCCAGTCCCCCTAGAGACCTTACACCCACTCAGGTGGGCTTATCCTGCTATAATTTGTTATGTAGAAAAGCGCCGGGTTCCTCAGAGCGGCGCACATGACCTCAAGAACTGCCCCCCCGTGTCTTTATACTGGCTGTCCCTGCACCCCCTCTTATGATTTCTAGGCAACCCTTTTGCTGATCAAAACGATTGTGTTAAGTAGACAACAAAGGTTATATTTAGTCCTGAGTAAAAGTGTCCAAAGGCGGGCCTGTCTGCTGCTCTCTCCGCCCGCTTATTAATTATGCACGCCCCCTCTGGGCTTGCTGCAGTGCTGAGAGCCTGGCCGCGTCATGAAAGGGGCGGGGCTACTGGTATGACACGATTTTAGCCCCACCCCTTGGCAAACTGTTATCAGTGGTTTAAAATATTATATTTTATTAATAAATGTGGCTATAATGTCTCTAGGGGGTGCCCACCCCCCCTAGAGACATACCACCCACTCAGGGGGGCATATAATAAATTAATTCCTGATGTACAGTAGCTGGCTCCTGTCGACTCCTGCACATTTTTATGAATGAAGCCGCCGACTCCCCTGTGCTCAGCACTCATACTATACCTAATGTAGGTATAGTATGTGCACTGTCTGCAGTCCAGCAGACTTATACAGTAAATCTATGGGCTGCGCAGCCCATAGATCTACTGTATAAGCCTGCAGGACCCTGGACAGCGCACATACTATACCTACATTAGGTATAGTATGAGCGCTGCGCACAGGGAAGCCGGCGGCTTCATTCATAAAAATGTACAGGAGCCGACAGGAGCTGGCTACTGTACATCAGGAATTAAATCATTATATGACCAGGATCAGAACTGCAGCCTGCATGATTTTTCACGCAGGCTGCAGAGCCGGAGGCGGGTACCGGTTTTTATAATGGGCTCCTATGAGGAGCGTTTCCTGCTCCGGTTTTGAGCTTTTTAAAAGCTCAAAACCGGATCAGGTTTTAAATAAAAAACCTGAAGTGTGACCCTAGCCTAAGTCCAAAATGTTCCCAAAAACATCCAGGACCTCAGGGGACACTATTGGCACCCTTAGAAAAACAGATCCGTTTTTCTAAGTGCTTACGAAAGCGGATTGGGATGTGTGACCCTAGCCAAGAACGCTGCTAACATGTTTTTGGGATGCTGCACAAAAACGCATGTGTTTCTGAAAAACGCACACGCACGCGTTAACGCATATGCGTATTTGGTCTTTGAAAAAAAAATTACCAAAATGCTCCCAATAACGGATTTAAGCCAAAAACAAATGGTATGTGTGGCCCTGGCCAAAGAAACAGGATATTAATAAATCTCCTAGTCACCCAAATTAAGAAAGAAGGATGGGTGCCTTGAAGGTGAATCACTCACAGATTATCTGTAGGGAAAACAAGTGGGATTTAATGTGCAGGATAAAACCCTAGCTGAGGAGCTGGAACTCCAACAATCTATCCATTTTTAAATATAGCCAGAAAAAAAGACTGGTGCAAGGTGAATATAAATAACCCCTCCCAAGATACAATAGGAAAAAAACAATAGAGAAACATAGACTCTTGAAATAGAATCATACACAAGAAAACAAAAAAGAACAATCAACAGTTGGACAAAGACAAAAACTTGCTGTCGCTCAGCAGAGAGACCATGCAGCAAAAAGTTACCGCATCAATTCCCAAAACTGACATGATAGTGTTCCCCCTCTACGAAGAGACACTGGACCCTTAGGAGAATACACCATCTGACATCACTTAAGAAACTCTTTCACCAGGAAGTCCACATACATATTCCTGAATCAAATCAGGAGCTATCTTTGGGACTATATATCTTAACCCTTCCACTTTACAAGATACTGTAAATGGCACTTGATCCACCAGCAACTCAGACTTTGTTCTATCTCATTCTCTCAACCCCTCTCCAAATCCCACTCATTTATGCATAAAGAACCACATGCCCCCTCAAATATTTTAAAAGGAAACAATAAAAAGAGCTTTTGATCTTTCAAGCCACAGGAAGTTGAAGTTTAGCTGTCACAGGATTCAAAATTTTAATAACATTATAATGGACCTACAAATTTTTAGATATAGGCTAGGGTCACACTAGATCCGGATGCGGTAATGTAATGTGCATTCAGACATATTTTGGACACAAAATGTGTCCCTAAACCCGCATTTGGTAACCAGATTGCTCATAATGGGCAATCCGGTTTTAACATTACTTCTATGGCAGTGCGCCGGCCATAGAAGTAATGTTAAAACTTTCAGCACCATGGATAGTGACATGTACAGTACGCAATTTGTGTAAGCACTACAGACAGCTCCTCATTGAGGATGCTGCCCTGTAATATGCTTACACACTTTGCATACTGTAAACTCCAGTACAGCCAGGAGCCGACACCAGTCACTACAAATAGTAAAAGCCGACAAAAGCCGGCAATACTGTAATTATAGAAATTAACCCTTAACATGCGGATCTATGTGGAGAACATGTCTGTAGGGAGGGTGGGCACTCCCTACAGACATGTTGCCCACATCTATTATTAACATTAGCCCTTTGTTCATCCCTGCGGCAGCAGGGATGAACAAAGCATCCAGCTACCGCAGGCATTCACATATGCCTTGCGGTAGCCGGATGGGTTCTCATAGGAGCCCATTATAGGTCTCCTGCTGCGGTTAGGAAACAGCTCCAAAAAATGCAGCATGCAGGATTTTTCCCGCAGGCTGCAAATCCAGATGCAGTAACTGCATTGCCATTTAGGCAACCCAGATTTATAATGGGTGCCTATGGGCTGCAGATCCTGATCCGGTTTTGAGCATTTTGCATGCTCAAAACTGGATCAGGATCTGCATTTTCTACCGCAAATGTGACCGTAGCCTTAAGTTTAAGCTAATAGTCATACTGCCGTGTAACTTGGACAAAGATCGCATCACAGTGCATGGACTGGCTGATCTGCTAACCCGAGCATGACAGTTTCATATATTTCTATGCAAGCTGTTACACTCAGGTCAGTGAAGTTACCAGCTAGTACAAGTAGGGCGATACGATCCTTGTCTGAATAATATGGCTGTCTGACTGCACTCTAAGGCTGTGGTCACAGTTGCCATGCGTTTTTTTAAGTGATTTAACAAAACTCATGCTTTTTTTCATGTCTGCATGAGTTTTGTAAGGTGTGTGATGGCTCCCTGCGTTTTTGGGTGCGTTTTTGAATCTGCACCTAAAAATAGTGCTTGGCTATGTTCACACACATGCGTTTTTTTGACCATCTCTGCGTTTTTGGGCTGTTAAAAAAAACGCAGGTGCGTTAACGCAGGGTACATTTGAGTGTAGCTGCGTTTTTCAGCTCCATTTGCGTTTTTTACCCCTAGTCCAAAAAACGCTGCATGCAGCGTTTTTGGGTGCTGTAAAAAAACGCATGTGTGTTTTTCCAAAAACGCATGCATTTTTTTAACATGGGGCCCTATGGGAAACGCATGCAAAAACGCATGGTACATTAGTACCTTTTAGTGCCATTCAAAAACGCATGGGTTTCCCATAGGGGCCCATGATAAAAAAAAACGCATGCGTTTTTGAAAAAACGCACATGCGTTTTTTTTAACATGGGGGCCCTATGGGAAACACATGCGTTTTTAAAAGGCACATTTATGCACCCTGCGTTAACGCTTGCGTTTTTGCCTGCGTTTTTGGTGAAAAAATGACTAAGTCCAAAAACGTGGCAAATCCTTTCAGACACACAAGGGACATTTTTTAGCACTCTTAAAAAAACCCAAGTGCTTTTAAGAGTGCTAAAAAAAACGCAAATTGTGTGTGAACATAGCCCTTGTAGTATTTTTTTGAGCGTTTTGAAAAACGCATGCGTTTTTGTAGAAAACGCATGCGTTTTTATAACATGGGTTCCTATGGAAAACGCATACAAAAACGCATGTACAGTTAGTACCTTTTAGTGCCATTCAAAAACGCATGCGTTTCCCATAGGAGCCCATGTTAAAAAAACGCATGCGTTTCCAGAAAAACGCATGCGTTTTTTTAACATGGGCTCCTATGGGAAACGCATGCGTTTTTGAATGGCACTAAAAGGTACTAACTGTACATGCGTTTTTGCATGCGTTTTCCATAGGAACCCATGTTATAAAAACGCATGCGTTTTCTACAAAAACGCATGCGTTTTTGGATATGCTCCAAAAACGCATGGGACAGTCACACATGCTTTTTGGCTATTTGGGCATGCGTTTTTTAACATGGGGGCCTATGGGTGCGTTTTTTACATGCGTTTTTGAAAACGCAGGTCTCCAAAAATGCATGTGAAAAATGGTACTGTGACCCCAGCCTAAATTGTAACTTTTTTCTAGGATAACCACACAAATTCCTCGACCAGAAGAAGGGGGTCTTCCTATGTTTATGTTTCGTAACATTTATAGCCTGGTCACAAGTAACCAAAACACCCCCTTCCACATCCTTGCTGGCTTTAATTAATCAGGAAGTACAGTAAGTCTCACATCTTCTGAGTTAGGCAGATTATTGACCAAATCCATGGTCAAACAAGCACAAGGTCACAACGAAACCTTGCTAAGCAAGAGAAAACCCGCTGGGAATGAAGATAGGTCTTAACTTGGACATAGGCTCTGCAACTATGGACATTCTCTTTAATAACCTTATGAAAATTCTCCCACTAAAAAGATCTAGACTGCCACATGGCAGAAAAATCTGAATGCTCCACTAAAATTCGACCATGCATTTCATTAGGAATGTCTACTCATAAAGAGAGCTGTACATATAGTTTGTTTATAGGGAAATCTTCTGGTGCACTGCCCTGAGCCTAACTGAATACATAGTCTGAGATTTGGTCTTAGAGCACTCAACACCAGTCCTTCACCAAGAACCTTGACTGATTCAACAACAGTGCAAAATTGAATTTTTTGAAAAATACAAAAGAAGTTTTCACTGATTTTTATGTAATTGTGCTGATTACGAAAACGACCTCCATGTTTTTCTATCACGTAAGGATTTTTTGTAAAACCAAGATCGATATTTTCTGTCGAACAATTGTACATGTAATATCTGGCAACAGTGTTTTTTATCCATTTAAACCCTGGGTCCTCCTTCCACTCTCCTTGCTGTATGCCGGGTTTGCTGAGAGCGGCGCAGCAGGGATGACGTCATCACTGCGCCCGGCGGTCACATGTAGAACCCGCCGGCATACAGCGAGGAGAGTGGACGGACGACCCCGGGTGCCTGCGGACATTGGAGGGGGCCTCTGTATACCGAAGGGGGGTCCGTGTGCCAGCAGGGGGCCTCTGTATACTGATGGGGGGCTGTGTGCCAGCAGGGGGGCCTCTGTATACCAATGGGGGAGCCGTGTGCCAGCAAAGGGGCCCCTGTATATTTATACATAAATTTAAATGGATAAAAACCACTGTTGCCAGATATAACATGTACAATTGTTCGACAGAATTCCTTTTTAAATAGGGTTTTAGCAAAAATATCGATCTTGGTTTTACGAAAAATCCTTACGTGATGGAAAAAAATGGAGGTCATTTTTGTAATCAGCACACAAAATTACATAAAAATCAGTGAAAACTTCTCTTGTATTTTTTTCATCGCAGGCCTGTGTACTTTGTACCTCACTTCTGGGACAATGCTATGAGTCACAACTACAGCTTTAACATTCTTAGATCTGGGGGGAAAAGACAAGGGAGACAAAGACCCCAACAGACATCCAGAAAAACATGTCACCCTGGGACCCAAACTCCTGGTTCTCCCAATTGATGGCTGGATTGTGTTTAAATAACTATGGCAGGCTTAACACTAACCTTGCAGAAAGAGAAGGTAGAACCAAAAAGGAAAATGGTTCTGTGTGTAACCCTCCTACCTTCAAACATATATTTTTTCCCTTTATAGTAACGTTGAAGAAAAATGGGCTGCATGGTGCAGTCGCCAGAAGAAAGCCATTACTGCGCAAATGCCACAACGTATGTTGCCTACAAAATAGCACAAAGACAAATCTCCAAACTTCTGAAACAAGGTAATTTGGAGTTTTGAGACCAAAATCGAACTTTTTGGCCACAATCATAAATTTTACATTTGGAGAGGTGTCAACAAGGCCTATGATGAAAGAAACACCATCCCTACTGTAAAGCACAGAGGCAGATCGCTGATGATGTGGGGATGTGTGAGCTACAAAGGCACAGGAAACTTGGTCAAAGTTAAAGAAAAGATGAATGCAGCACGTTATCAGCAAATACTGGATGCAAATTTGCACTCATCAGCCCAGAAGCTGCACACTGGACATACTTGAACATTCCAACATGACACTGATCCAAAACACAAAGCCAAGTCGACCTGTCATTTGCTACAGCAGAACAAAGTGAAGGTTCTGGAGTGGGCATCTCAGTCTCCTGACCTCAATATCATTGAGCCATTCTGGGGAGAACTCAAGTTCATGCAAGAAAGCCCAGGAATATACAGGAATTGAAGGTTTTTTGCCTAGAAGAATGAGCAGTTTTACCATCTGAGAAAATAAAGAGCTTCATCCACAACTACCACAAAAGTCTTCAAGCTGTCATTGATGTTAGAGGAATACGCGGTATTACGAACTGGGGTATGTGAACTTTTGATCAGGGACATTTGGATGTTTTTGGTCGTCATTATGATTTAAAAAGAGAAAACACAGTAGTTTGACAATAAATGGCTTCACCCAACCACTAACCATGAGTGAAAAAAAAAGGTTTTATGTTATCAGTCATATTCTCTGAAAAAAGACCAGGAAAGTAAAAAATCTGCCAGGGTATGTAAACTTTTGAGCACAACTGAAACCAGCAAAGAAAGGTGTAAGGTGTAAGGTGAATACAAATACCGTAGTCCTACTCAAGATATGACAAGGCATAATCAAATGGGAAAGTGGAGACACCTGATATAGAAGCATACCCAGGAAAGGAAAAGCAAAACAAGAAAACAATCAGCAAATGGCTGTGACTAAGAGAGGGAAACCAACCACACACTGGATCATTGGAGCAACTCCCAAAACCAAAGCATGACAGTTTGCTATAAAAATTAGCGTGTTTGCTTTTCCAATATACTTTCTTTTATACTTTTTATATCTTTTTTATCTACTTGCTATGGCAAATGTAGATCTACATGATCACCCTCAGACCACCATTGAATTCCAATCAGGTTAATAGACTTCTAATTGTGATAGAAAGAATAATATTGCATCTTGTGCTAATTTTGCCATCAAGGGCTTGACTCTTTTAATTGAAATGGTATTAAATTTTTGAGTTGCAAATATCAATTCTTTAACCATAGTTTTTGTAATTCTCGCACAAAAGTGGTCTAAAACCGTGGTTCTATACTAAGTGATTAGGGCAGCACGGTGGCTCAGTGGTTCTCTTGATGTTTGTGTGGGTTTCCTTCCAAAATTATAGTGATATGGAATTTAGATAGTGAGCTATATTGGGAACATCAATGAGAACCTATGTAAAGTGCTGTGGAATATGATAGCACTATGTAAACAATGCATAATAATATAATAATGAATTTATGTAGATATTGGTCTCTAGAACAGTAAATACATAAAGGTTAATCTTACCTTAAGTTTATCACCATTATCTGGATCTTCTGCTGGCACTTGATATATAAATGTGTACATGGCATAATTCTCATCAATTGGTATGCTGACTAGATTAAAGTAAAACATTTTTTTACTTTGTTTTCTACACATGAATTTATATATTAGGTTCTTGATAAAAAAATAAATGCACAAAAATTAACAAAGCAAGCAAACCTTACATTCTTTATGCAGTGAAATGATGTAAAGCTATTTGAGAATTTCATTGTGAAGTACATATGATTTTTCTGATGATTTTCATTTCTCTTATATCCTATGTATTCATTGACATGGTACTGTAATGTACAGTGTCAATAAATCTTAGCTACAGTGCAATTAATTCATGCTCCATATTTTGTGGTAAATCTAAAGCATCTAATTTATTTTTAAAGGAGGATTTACAACAGTTGAGTTGTGTATATAATAAGGAAAAGCTGCATCTACTGCAAATTAATTAAGAATATCAAAAGTCATCCAGATCATTTTCACCCTGATGCCCACTAAGACTGGTTTCACATTTGCGTTTTTGACTACAGCGTACTGAAAGCAGCCAAACGCATGCGTACTGCGTTCCTATATTTAACATAGGAACGCATGGTACCTGCGTTTGGCTGCATTCGGTTGCAGTTGCGTTTGGATGTGCATAATTTGTGCGCCCTCCGAACGCAACATGTTGCATTTTTTGTACGTTCACGGACGCTTGTTTTATCACCAAGCGACCGCAAGCACATAAAGAATGCATGGGAGTCAATGGATCCACAGTGTCCTCTGCACAACAGCGCAGGAGTAAACTGCAGATCATATTGAAATCTCTCCCAGCGGCCTCCTATGATCTCCCGGTGCCCGCCGCTGATCTCCCGGCAGCCACAAGGAGATCAGGGGAGGCCGCTGGGGGAACTCTCGGCCACCGTCGAGACTGCTGATAGGGTGGCCAGGTACCATACTATGTGAAAGCATACAGAGAATCCCCGCTGCGTTCACATGAGTATAGCAGCGTTTGAACTTCATTTGCGTCTGCATGCCAGACGCATACTAACAAACGCTAGTGTGAAAATAGCCTAAGTATTCATGCTGTGGCCTCTTAATTTTATCTGTTGATAAAACTCTTCAACTTTTTTATTCTTATAATGTACAGTAGAGAATTCAGAATATATTCTTACAAGATGGCAAATAGTTTATTTAGAAATTGAAATGCTTATAAACAAACCTTTCTTTGCTTGGAAATCAGGATTGCACCTAGGAGGCTCATTAACATTGTCAATAATCACAGTTAAATCAGTGGTGTCAGAGCCACCTAATAATACACCAGTTCCAACTGATGAGACTCGGAAATGATATATATTTGGAGTGCGATCTTCAAAATCAAAGTCTCTTATAGCTGTAATGACTCCAGTATCTAAAAAACAAATAGCAGAAATGTAAAAAAAAATTAAAAACATATGAAAAGTAGAATAGAACTTTTATACATGATTTCTTTTTTTTGTATGTTTAAAGACGTGGTCCAACACTAATTTTGATTTTAATCCTAAATGGCAATATACTGTAATAGTTAGTGATGAGCGAGTACTAAAATGCTCGGGTGCTCGAAGCTCGGGCCGAGCATCCCGAGATACTCGTGTACTCGGCCCGAGTACCGAGCCCAATGTTATCCTATGGGAGACCCGAGTATTTTTATGAAATGACTGCCGGCAGCATGTAGAAACCCTAAAAATGTCACAAAAGTCTCAGAAGAGTGCTCAAATGACATGGCAACACCATGGGGAAGACCCCTGGAAGCATTTCTCACTCAAAAGTCACAGCTGTGAACAATGTTGTCCGAGTTTCACGCCAATTTTACGGAGTCACCAGAAAACCTTCCAAAATGACACCAAAATTAATATTCAGGGTGGAAATGTTAAGGGCACATACCCAATAGTGAGATACAGCTGGTGTATGTTACTTTTGTGATTACATGAAAGATTTTACGTGAAAACATTGTGCGGCACTCCGATGTCCCTGAGAAGAGACGTACATGAAGGCCTCTTGACATAATGTGCCCATTTTGAGGAACTGGGTCTATTGTAGTATTTTCCTTTGCCAGGGCAGTCCAAAATTTGGAGGTTCACCAATGCCCCTGGATAGAGACGTGCATGAGGGCCTGTAAACCTCAAGTGGGTGTATTGTAGTATAGCCCTTTGGCAAGGGCAGCAAAAAATTGGGAGGCTCCACATTGTCCCTGGATAGAGACGTGCATGAGGGCCTCAAAACATTTTTCCCATTGAAAAGGAGCGGGTATCCTGTCGTTGTAATGCCCATTCAAAAAGAATGGGCGTAATAATTTACCACTGGGGGTATACCTGAAACAACAGCCTAACTATTGTAACGGTCATCATGGTGGCACATGAGGAGAAGGAGGAGCAGTCCAGCGATTAGCCAAGGAAGAGGAAGACGACGTGGTGGATGATCCAGTAGCTGACCCAACCTGGCAGGAGGATATGCAGAGCGAGGACAGCAGTGCACAGGGGGAGGGAGGCGTAGCATCCCAACAGGCAGTATGAAGCAGGGTCGGGTCCGCAGCAGAAGGCAGGCAACCGTTCCCCGGAACAACAACACGACACAAGGTGCCTGTGCAAATGTTAGGTCTTCCCGAGTCGGGCAGTTTTTTAAGTTGGCTCCAGATGACTCTAAAAAGGCCATTTGCAACACCTGCCATGCCAGCAGCAGCAGGGGTACGAAAATTAGCAGCCTGACCACCACCAGCATGATCAGGCACATGTCAGCCAAGCACCCGACTTTGTGAGAAGTACAACAGAGTCGAGGAGCGGTGCTTGCTGATGTCACTGCTACGTCTTCGCGTGTTGTGCGTGCGAGCCAATCCCCTGTACATGCTGCATATGTGAGCAGAAGAGGGCAGTTGTGGACTACCTGCATCACCTAAGCCGTCGGGAAATGGGTCAAACTCCACACATAACACCTGAGAATTGGAGATGGATGTCCGACCTATGTACAGTCCTCCAAAACTTTGAGGACTCCACCAAGATGGTGAGCGGCGATGACGCCATTATTAGCGTCACCATACCACTACTCTGCCTTCTAAAACGGTCTCTGCTGAAAAACAAAGAGGATGCATTGCAGGCCGAGCGCGATGACTTGGAGCAAGAAACAGTAGTGGGTGTGGGTGAAAACACACAGTCCAGCCTCATCTCATCACAACGTGCAGTGGAGGACTATGACGAGAAGGAGGAGGATGAAGACATGGAGCAACTCTCTGGCCAAATTGAGGATATGACATGCACACCAGTCATACCCTCGATTCTGCGTGGCTGGCCAGAGGACAGTGGAGATGAGGAGGAGGAGGAGGAGGACAGTATGTTCAGTCATCGTGTTGGTCTGGATACTGAAGTGATGGCTGTTAAGAGTCTGGCGCACATGGCTGACTTTATGGTAAGCTGCCTGGCTCGTGACCCTCGCGATCACAACATCTTGGCCGACAATCAGTACTAGTTGGCAACACTGTTAGACCCACGCTACAAGGAGAACTTTATGTCTCTCATTCCTGAGGCGGAGAGGTCATCCAAAACGCAGCATTTCCAGAAGGCTATAGTCACGAAAGTAGGCAAATCATTCCCCTCACAAAACGCTAGCGGCATAGGTCAGGAATCGGTGGACAACCAAGGCGTACGGCCGAGAGGGGCACCAGTCCAATCCGCCAGAGGTAGGGGAACAGTCTTTACGATGTCGGACAGTTTTCTCAGCCCCTCACGTACCACAGCCCCTGAGGTGCGGGGTAGTGCCACAAGAAATGCTAAGTTTCGCCAGATGCTGAAGGAGTACCTTGCAGATCAAACAACTGTACTGCTAGATTCCTCTGTGCCTTACAATTATTGTGTCTCCAAGCTGGACACGTGGCATGAATTGGCTCTCTACGACTTGGAAGTCCTGGCCTGCCCTGCCGCTAGCGTTTTGTCAGAGGGTGTTTTCAGAGCCGCAGGTGGAATCATTACTGATAAACGCACCCGCCTGTCAACTGAAAATGCTGACAGGCTGACTCTGATCAAGATGAACAAGGGTTGGATTGGGCCAGACTTCACCACACCACCAACAAATGACAACTGAATTTAAATTTTGTTATGGGAATTTGCCATGTACCTCCACTCACCCATGGGTACACACTTCTGGACTTCCGAGTGTCCAAGTGTGGGATCAGTAATGTCTGTGGACGTGTACTCGGCCTGGTGGTAGGAAGGAGGATCAGGTTGGGAAATGTGCGGTGCAGTATCACGGCTACTGACACTTGACTGTGTGGAAGACAGGGTGTTTGTGGAGGTGCCCATCTGACTTGAAGCATTATCCGCTATCCAAGTAACAACCTGTTGACACTGGTGTTGGTTCAAGAGCGGTGTACTTTAGCGGGCCCCAAGAATTTGGGACAGGACGTGTGAGCGAGTAGATGTGCCCCTTTCTTGTTACGAAATTAGTGCTTGCACACGACCTCGGCCTCTGCCTGCACCACCATCACGTTCACTTCCTTCTTCCTTGCCAACGCCCTTGCGCATTTTGCTTGTATACAGCGACACCAGTCTGGTGACTGTAATGGTCACAGAAGGGTAGGATTTTAGTCCCTAACCTGTATCAAGGTAGTAAGTACACCAGTCTGGTGAATGTAATGGTCACAGGAGAGTAGGATTTTTGTCCCTAACCTGTATTAAGGTAGTAAGTACACCAGTCTGGTGACTGTAATGCTCACAGGAGAGTAGGATTTTTGTCCCTAACCTGTATTAAGGTAGTAAGTACACCAGTCTGGTGACAGTTCAGATCACAGGAGATTAGGATTTTAGTCCCTAACCTGTATTAAGGTAGTAAGTACACCAGTTTGGTGACAGTTCAGATCACAGGAGATTAGGATTTTAGTCCCTAACCTGTATTAAGGTAGTAGGTACACCAGTCTGGTGACTGTAATGGCCACAGGAGAGTAGGATTTTTGTCCCTAACCTGTATTAAGGTAGTAAGTACACCAGTCTGGTGACTGTAATGGTCACAGGAGAGTAGGATTTTTGTCCCTAACCTGTATTAAGGTAGTAAGTACACCAGTCTGGTGACAGTTCAGATCACAGGAGATTAGGATTTTAGTCCCTAACCTGTATCAAGGTAGTAATTACACCAGTCTGTGTGACTGTAATGGTCACAGGAGATTAGGATTTTAGTCCCTAACCTGTATGAAGATAGTAATTACACCAGTCTGGTGACTGTAATGGTGACAGGAGATTAGGATTTTAGGCCCTAACCTGTATAAAGGTATGACGTACACCAGTCTGGTGACAGTTCAGATCACAGGAGATTAGGATTTTAGTCCCTAACCTGTAATAAGGTAGTAAGTACACCAGTCTGGTGACAGTTCAGAACACAGGAGATTAGGATTTTAGTCCCTAACCTGTATTAAGGTAGTAAGTACACCAGTCTGGTGACTGTAATGGTCACAGGAGAGTAGGATTTTAGTCCCTAACCTGTATTAAGGTAGTAAGTACACCAGTCTGGTGACAGTTCAGATCACAGGAGATTAGGATTTTAGTCCCTAACCTGTATTAAGGTAGTAAGTACACCAGTCTGGTGACTGTAATGGCCACAGGAGAGTAGGATTTTTGTCCCTAAGCTGTATTAAGGTAGTAAGTACACCAGTCTGGTGACTGTAATGGTCACAGGAGAGTAGGATTTTAGTCCCTAACCTGTATTAAGGTAGTAAGTACAACAGTCTGGTGACTGTTATGGTCACAGAAAAGCTTGGATTCCGATCTGGATCACCCTGCCTATATCCTCCTAGATTAGTCCTGAGAAGGACTGTGGTGGTCAGCAGCAGCAGTTTGCAGCCCTGCTCCGGATCTACCTATGAGGGCCGCAAATCTGTCCCTAAGCAGCAGCAGACACTCTCCCTACACTCACTGTCTGGATGCCTGTGTGCAGAGCACAGCGCGGCCGGGTCTTATAAAGGCTCGGTCACGCTGTGCAGGCCGGCCAATCACTTCAATGCCACAACTAACAGGGCTGTGGCATTGCAGTGGTCTGCCAGCCAATCCCTGCATGTGGGCTGGCTCTCAAAAGAGCGCCAACATGCAGAGATGACGACCACGAGCACAGCACGAGTATCGCGAGATTACTCGGTGCTCGCCAAGTAGCCCGAGTACAGTGATACTCGTGCGAGTACCATGCAGCGCAGAGCATACTCGCTCATCACTAGTAATAGTCTAATCTCTTTTTTAATATACCATACTGTAATTAAAAAGTCCCTACCTTTCTCTCTCTATTCCATCTTTTATTTTTTTTTACCTAATTTCAGATTGATGATGCTTTGTTTGAGAATTTCCAGTACATGCTGTGATACTCAATCGTGACGTCTGACATCTATTTCCGAGGCTGGGATAGTCTTCTCTACTGAGCCTTTGTTGGTTGTCAATTCTTAAACATGCTCAGTATGAACTCCTCTGTGCAATATTCTTTATAAAGCACAGTGACACTGCACTCCCTCACTCCCTCTAATGAAAAGTCATGAGCCAACAAGAAAGTGTGCACTGTCAATTTGCACTGCAATGAGAGAATGCAGCGAGTACAGACCAGCTCAGACCCCAAAACAGATGTCACTATCCGGATCAGAAGAAAAAAATAGTTGCGGTTCTGATAGCGCTAAGGAAGGAGGGCAAGGGGAAATTGTTGTAGTGAACAGACCTTTATTAAAAACACGGTCCCTCAAACTCCGCTACGCGTTTCGACGTTACCATCTTCATCAGGTGATCAGGACTGATCTCTGCTCACTGCATTCTCTCCTTACAATGCACACTGACAGTACACTATTTTGCAAGGCTATTACTTCCTTTTGGAACCGGCGATGGCACTGTTGCTGTGCCTTGAAAAGAATACTGAAGTCTCAAGGGATCTTGTACTGAGCATATGTCAAAATTAACAACCGACACATGCTCAGTAGAGTAGTGACTAGTGATGAGTGAGTACTAAAATGCTCGGGTGCTCGAAGCTCGGGCCGAGCATCCCAACATACTCGTGTACTTGGCCCGAGCACCGAGCCCAATGTTATCCTATGGGAGACACGAGTATTTTTATGAAATGACTGCCAGCAGCATGTAGAAACCCTAAAAATGTCACAAAAGTCTCAGAGGAGTGCTGAAATGACATGGCAACACCATGGGGAAGACCCCTGGAAGCATTTCTCACTCAAAAGTCACAGCTGTGAACAATGTTGTTCGAGTTTGAAGCCAATTTTACGGAGTCACCAGAAAACCTTCCAAAATGACACCAAAATTAATATTCAGGGTGGAAATGTTAAGGGCACATACCCAATAGTGAGATACAGCTGGTGTATGTTACTTTTTGTGATTACATGAAAGATGTTACGTGAAAACATTGTGCGGCACTCCAATGACCCTGAGAAAGACGTACATGAAGCCCTGTCTTGACATATTGTGCCCATTTTGAGGAACTGGGTCTAACGCCTTGGTTGTCCACCGATTCCTGACCTATGCCGCTAGCGTTTTGTGAGGGGAATGCTTTGCCTACTTCCGTGACTATGGCCTTCTGGAACTGCTGCATTTTGGCTGACCTCTCCGCCTCAGGAATGAGAGACATTAAGTTCTCCTTGTAGCGTGGGTCTAAGAGTGTTGCCAACCAGTACTGATTGTCGGCCAAAATGTTCTGAACGCGAGGGTCACGAGCCAGGCAGCTTACCATAAAGTCAGCCATGTGCGCCAGACTCTTAACAGCCATCACTTCAGTATCCTGACCAACACGATGACTGAACATGCTGTCCTCCTCCTCCTCCTCATCTCCCCTGTCCTCTGGCCAGCCACGCTGAAGCGAGGGTATGACTGGTGTGCATGGCATATCCTCAATTTGGCCAGAGGGTTGCTCCATGTCTTCATTCTCCTCCTCCTCCACCTCGTCATAGTCCTCCACTGCACATTCTGATGAGATGAGGCTGGGCTGTGTGTTATCACCCACACCCACTACTGTTTCTTGCTCAAACTCATCGCGCTCCGCCTGCAACGCATCCTCTTTGTTTTTCAGCAGAGACCGTTTTAGAAGGCAGAGTAGCGGTATGGTAACGCTAATAATGGCGTCATCGCCGCTCAGCATCTTGGTGGAGTCCTCAAAGTTTTGGAGGATGGTACATAGGTCCGACATCCATCTCCACTCCTCAGGTGTTATGTGTGGAGTTTGACCCATTTCCCGACGGCTTAGGTGATGCAGGTACTCAACAACTGCCCTCTTCTGCTCACATATCCTGACCAACATGTGCAGAGTTGAATTCCAACGTGTGGGGACATCACACACCAGTCTGTGGGCCGGAAGACGCAAACGGCGCTGAAAGCCGGCAAGGCCGACTGAAGCAGCAGGTGACTTGCGAAAATGTGCAGACAGGCGGCGAACTTTTACCAGCAGATCAGACAGCTCTGGGTATGACTTTAGAAACCTCTGAACCACCAGGTTGAGCGCATGGAACATGCGTCAGCTGGCCTCGCCTCAAAGCTGCCACCAGGTTCCGGCCATTGTCACACACGACCTTTCCTGGCTTTAGGTTCAGAGGTGTGAGCCAGTGATCTGCCTGCTGTTTCAGAGCTGTCCACACCTCTTCTGCATTGTGGGGTTTGTCACCTATGCATATTAGCTTCAGCACAGCCTGTTGCCGCTTCGCAGAGGCAGTGCTGCAGTGCTTCCAGCTTGGGACTGGTGTGGAGGGTAAAGTGGATGAGGATGCGCAGGAGGAGGAGGAGGAGGAGGCTGAGGAGCATGACATTCCGGAGCTGTAGAGTCTGGGTGAAACCATGACTGAGGTAGGGCCTGCAATCCTTGGTGTGGGAAGGACATGTTCCGTCCCTCGCTCAGACTGGGTCCCAGCTTCCACAACATTAACCCAGTGTGCCGTCAAGGAGATGTAGCGGCCTTGCCCACAAGCACTTGTCCACGTGTCTGTGGTTAGGTGGACTTTGGATGAAACAGCGTTGTTCAGGGCACGTGTGATGCTTTAGGACACGTGGTTATGCAATGCGGGGACGGCACATCTGAAGAAATAGGGGTGGCTGGGGACCGAGTAACATGGGACAGCAGCCACCATCTGGTCGCGGAATGCTTCCGTCTCCACCAGCCGGAAAGGTAACATTTCTAGCTCAAGCAGTCGCGAAATCTGATAATTTAGGACTGTGGCATGTGATGCGTTGGCAGCGTATTTGCGCCTGCGTTCAAAGGTTTGCTGAATGGATAATTGAACTCTGCACTGGGACAAGGATGTGCTTGATGTTGGTGTTATTTGTGCGTGGGCAACGTCAGGTGCAGGGCCGGAGGCTTGTTCGCGGCCAGCATGGACAGGGGATTGGCTTGCACGCACAACACGCGAAGACGTAGCAGTGACATCAGCAAGCACCGCTCCTCGACTCTGTTGTACTTCCCACAAAGTCGGGTGCTTGGCTGACATGTGCCTGATCATGCTGGTGGTGGTCAGGCTGCTTGTTTTCATACCCCTGCTGATGCTGGCATGGTAGGTGTTGCAAATGGCCTTTTTCGAGTCATCTGGAGCGAACTTAAAAAACTGCCAGACTCGGGAAGACCTAAAATTTGCACAGGCACCTTGTGTCGTGTTGTTGTTCCGGGGAACGGTTGGCTGCCTTCTGCCTGCAGACACGATCCTGCTTCTTACTGCCTGCTGGGATGCTACGCCTCCCTACCCCTGTGCACTGCTGTCCTCGCTCTGCATATCCTCCTGCCAGGTTGGGTCAGCTACTGGATCATCCTCTATGTCTACTTCCTCTTCCGCACCCTGATCCTCCTCCTGACTTCCTGGCAATTGTGTCTCATCATCGTCCACCCCTTGTTGAGACACGTTGCCAACGTTCCCTTCGTGATAACCTGGCTGCTCAAATATTTGGGCATCTGTACATACCATCTCATCACCCACTTCAACAGGAGCTGGCGAGAGGCCAGATTCTGCGAATGGATACGTGAACAGCTCTTCCAAGTGTCCTAGTGTGGGATCAGTAATGTCCGTGGACGTGTACTCGGCCTGGTGGTAGGAAGTAGGATCAGGTTGGGAAATGTGCGGTGCAGTATCACGGCTACTGACACTTGACCGTGTGGAAGACAGGGCGTTTGTGGAGGTGCCCATCTGACTTGAAGCATTATCCGCTATCCAAGTAACAACCTGTTGATACTGGTCTTGGTTCAAGAGCGGTGTACTTTAGCGGGCTCCAAGAATTTGGGACAGGACGTGCGAGCGAGTAGATGTGCCACTTTGTTGTTGCGAAATTAGTGCTTGCACACGACCTTGGCCTCTGCCTGCACCACCATCACGTCCACTTCCTTGTTCCTTGCCAACGCCCTTGCCAACGCCCTTGCGCATTTTGCCTGTATACAACGACAACAGTCTGGTGACTGTTCAGGTCACAGGAAAGTTGGATTTTAGTCCCTAACCTGTATAAAGCTATCAAGTACAACACTCTGGTGACTGTTCAGGTCACAAGAAAGTTGGATTTTAGAAACTGCCTGTATAAAGCTATTAAGTATTACAGTCTGGTGACTGTTCAGGTCACAGGAAAGTTGGATTTTAGACCCTAACCTGTATAAAGCTATCAAGTACAACAGTCTGGTGACTGTTCAAGTCACAGGAAAGTTGGATTTTAGACCCTAACCTGTATAAAGCTATCAAGTACTACAGTCTGGTGACTGTTCAGGTCACAGGAAAGTTGGATTTTAGAACCTGCCTGTATAAAGCTATCAAGTACAACAGTCTGGTGACTGTTCAGGTCACAGGAAAGTTGGATTTTAGACCCTAACCTGTATAAAGTTATCAAGTACAACAGTCTGGTGACTGTTCAGGTCACAGGAAAGTTGGGTTTTAGAACCTGCCTGTATACAGCTATTATATTAAGTATAACAGTCTGGTGACTGTTCAGGTCACAGGAAAGCTTGGACTCTGATCTGGATCACCCTGCCTATATCCTCCTAGATTAGTCCTGAGAAGGACTGTTGTGGTCAGCAGCAGTTTGCAGCCCTGCTCTGGATCTACCTATGAGGGCCGCAAATCTGTCCCTAAGCAGCAGCAGACACTCTCCCTACACTCACCGTCTGGATGGCTGTGTGCAGAGCACATCGTGGCCGGGTCTTATAAAGGCTCGGTCATGCTGTGCGGGCCGGCCAATCACTGCAATGCCACAACTAACATGGCTGTGGCATTGCAGTGACTGCCAGCCAATCCCTGCATGTGGGCTGGCTCTCTAAAGAGCGCCAACATGCAGGGATGAGGACCACGAGCACAGCACGAGTATCGCGAGATTACTCGGTACTCGCCGAGTAGCCCGGGTACAGTGATACTCGTGCGAGTACCGAGCAGCGCAGAGCATACTCGCTCATCACTAGTAGTAACTAGGGATGGGCGAATCTACTCGCTAGGACTCGTTACTCGGCGAGTAGTAAGGGACTCGCAGGACTCGGTACTCTGCGAGTTTCCCAGCGTTTACTCGCACGAGTCCAATGCAAATCAATGGCAAACGCTGACAAAACTAGGATTGCCATTGTCCTGCATTAGACTCGGCTACTGTGCCAGTGATAGCAGGGAAACTCGCAAAGTAACTGCTGTTACTTTGCGAGCCGAGTCCAGCTGTCTTCTCTGTGCAGGCTGCCGCAGCTCCAGGGTCCTAGAGCCCGCCTGCTCACAGAGATGATGTAGCAGAGCTGAGATTGTTCTCAGTCTGCTCATTCCCTGTGCATAGACATCTATATCTATGCACAGGGGATGTAGCAGAGAGGACATCGCGTTTTGGACTGCGTCAGACAGAAGAGGATTTGTTTAATTAAAGATGGAGTCCCTAATGGCTTTTTTTTTTATTTCAAATAAAAATTTTTCTCTGTGTTGTGTTTTTTTAACCCTTTATTGGAGATTCTTAGTGGCTGGGTCAAACGTGGCCTGACATTAAGAATCTCGGGCTTAATACCAGCTTGTATAATAAAGCTGGTATTAACCCCTTTATTACCCAGCGTGCCACCGCCACTAGGGCCGCTGGAAGAGCGGGGTTCAGCGCCAGAGGATGGCGCTTCAATGAACGCGCCATCTTCTGGGGCGGCTGCGGGCTGCAATTTGCAGCGAGGGGTGCCCAGAAAGCTTGGGCCTCCCTGCGCTGCAGATTCCAGCCCCCAGCTGCTTAGCTGTACCTGGCTAGACATAGAAATTGCTCGGAGCCCCACACATTTTTTTTTTTATTATTTCATGAAATTCATGAAATAATTAAAAAAAAGGGCTCCCCTATATTCTTGTGTCCGGCCAGGTACAAATAGGCACCTGGGGGTTGGGGGCAGCCCGTCGCTGCCAGCTGGATCTGGCTGGTTCCAGAAATACGGCGAAGCCCACGTGAAATTTTTTTCTGACAAATCCATAAAACAATGTAAATAAAAGGGACTGCATCTTTATTAACCCTGGACCATGGTCGATGGGTTAATAAAGATGCAGTCCCTTTTTTAGGATTGTTTTATTGATTTTTCAGAAAAAAAATTACATGGGCTTCGCCATATTTCTGGAACCAGCCGGATCCAGCAGGCAGCGACGGGCTGCCCCCAACCCCCAGGTGCCTATTTGTACCTGGCCAGACACAAGAATATAGGGGAGCCCTTTTTTTTTATTATTTCATGAATTTCATGAAAAAAATGCGTGGGGCTCCGCGCAATTTCTATATCTAGCCAGGTACAGCTAAGCAGCTGGGGGCTGGAATCCGCAGCACAGGGATGCCCAAGCTTTCTGGGCACCCCCCGCTGCAAATTGCAGCCCACAGCCGCCCCAGAAGATGGCGCGTTCATTGAAGCGCCATCCTCTGGCGCTGAACCCCGCTCTTCCAGCGGCCCTGGTGGCGGTGGCACGCTGGGTAATAAAGAGGTTAGGGCCAGCTTTGTATTATCAGCTGGCCCTAAGCCCGAAATTTATGGCGGTCACGCCAATATTAGACATGACCGCCATGAATTTCTATTAAATTGTTTTAAAAAAAACACAACACAGAGAAAAATTTTTATTAGAAATAAAAAAAAAGCCATTAGGGACTCCATCTTTAATTAAAAAAATCCTCTTCCGTCCGACGCAGTCCAAAACGCAATGTCCTCTCTGCTACATCCCCTGTGCATAGATATAGATGTCTATGCACAGATATAGATGTCTATGCACAGATATAGATGTCTATGCACAGATATAGATGTCTATGCACAGGAAATGAGCAGACTGAGAACAATCTCAGCTCTGCTACATCAGGCAGCAGGCGGGCTCTAGGACCCTGGAGCTGCGGCAGCCAACACACAGAGCAGACAGGACTCTTATCTGTGCGAGTTTCCCAGCGATTACTTGCAAAGTAAACGAGTCCAATGCAAATCAATGACAAAACTAGGATCGCTTCAGGCTGAAGCTTCCGAGACACATCTGTGATTTGTAAATCGCACACTACTCGCTATTACTCGCTTCCCCATTCATTAACATTGGACTCGCTAGACTCGCAACGAGTAGCGAGTCCTGTGCGCGGACTCGCTAGAGTCAAGCGATTCCGAGTAATTTAGGATTCGCCCATCACTAGTAGTAACTAGACAGCCCTTGAAGCAAATGTTATTTATGATACTTCATTTCATGCTAAGAAGGAAGTTGCCGCAGTGAGTAGTGTAACCTCTGTTCCAGCTGGTGAAAAAATAAAGCAGTTAGATAGAATGATAGTGATAATGAATGATAGTTTTTTTTATTACTAAAGTAAATTTAGAGAGATCAGGTTTTTACAATAAATAGACACATTTAGGATTGCAATCATTATTAGTTCCAAACTGCCTCCAGAGCAGCAAGCAATATTCAGAATGTGCAACTAATCATAGACATGATTCATTTTAACTATAATGTCTAATGTTACTGTAGATGATCGTTCAGGAGCAGGGATGTAGTTATTCTTTTTTTCTTTTGTTCAACTTTGTGCCTCTGCATTCCAGATTCTTTTTAGGTCTTGTATGGTAGCATACATTTCCAAAAAATGAGTCATATAAAGATATGCAGAAACATATAGTAATATGTACATATTCATGTACACACACACACAAACATATGTGTCTCAATAATTTAGAATATCATCAAAAAGTTTATATATTTCAGTTATTAAATACTGAAGGTGAAACACAAGTATTTATTTCAGTTAATGTTGATGATTTTAGCTTACAGCGAAAGAAAACAAAAAATTCATTATCTTAGAAAAAAAGAATATTATATAAGACCAGCTGAAATAATGATTTTTAACTCATAAATGTTAGCCTAATGAAAAGTATGAGCAGTAAATGCACTCAATACTTGGTCGGGACTCCTTTTTCATGAATTACTGCATCAATGCAGTGTGTCATGGAGACGATCAGCCTGTGGCACTGCTGAGGTGTTATGGAAGCTCAGGTTGCTTTGATAGCAGCCTTCAGCTCTTCTGCATTGTTGGGTCTGGTGTCTCTCACCTTCCTCTTGACAATACCCCATAGATTCTCTATGGGGTTTAAGTCAACGCCCTATCACAGAATCTAGTATATATATATTCTATTATATAATCGCGAATCGCAAAAGCGCCCCTCTCGGCGCTACTTCCGGCGTGGTCATGTGGATACGCGCGAAGCATTGGCCGCGAAGCGGCCATTGCGAGCAGTTTTAAGCCGACTCGCAATGGCCGCCAATGCCGCCTCTGCTCCCCGCTACCCACACACCACCTCCGACTATGCAGCTGCCCCTGTGCTTCCCCCCAGCCCCGATCCCCACACCCGCACCGACCTCCAGCACCGCACACCCCCCCCTCACTGCCCGCACACCTCCGCCGCCAGCCCCCATCCACAGTCTAGCACAGCCCCCCCGCAATGTCCGCACAGCACCCCCCCAATGTCCGCACAGCACCCCCCCACAATGTCCGCACAGCACCCCCCCACAATGTCCGCACAGCACCCCCCCACAATGTCCGCACAGCCCCTCCCCTCCAATGTCCACACAGCCCCTCCCCCCCAATGTCCGCACAGCCCCTCCCCCCCAATGTCCGCACAGCCCCTCCCCCCCAATGTCCGCACAGCCCCTCCCCCCCAATGTCCGCACTGCACCTAAGCCCCGCCGCACCTAAGCCCCTACCCCATAAGCCCCGCCGCACCTAAGCCCCTACCCTCTAAGCCCCGCCGCACCTAAGCCCCTACCCCCTAAGCCCCGCCGCACCTAAGCCCCTACCCTCTAAGCCCCGCCGCACCTAAGCCCCTACCCCCTAAGCCCCGCCGCACCTAAGCCCCTACCCCCTAAGCCCCGCCGCACCTAAGCCCCTACACTCTAAGCCCCGCCGCACCTAAGCCCCTACCCCTAAGCCCCGCCGCACCTAAGCCCCTACCCCCTAAGCCCCGCCGCACCTAAGCCCCTACCCCTAAGCCCCGCCGCACCTAAGCCCCTACTCCCTAAGCCCCGCCGCTCCTAAGCCCCTACCCTCTAAGCCCCGCCGCACCTAAGCCCTACCCCCTAAGACCCACCGCACCTAAGCCCCTACCCTCTAAGCCCCGCCGCACCTAAGCCCCTACCCCCTAAGACCCGCCGCACTAAGCCCCTACCCCTAAGCCCCGCCGCACCTAAGCCCCTACCCTATAAGCCCCGCCGCATCTAAGCTCCTACCCTATAAGCCCCGCTGCATCTAAGCCCCTAACCCCTAAGTCTAAGTCCGTCGCACCTAAGCCCCTACACCCTAAGCACCGCCGCACCTAAGCCACGACCCGCCGCACCTAAGCCCCTACCCCCTAAGCCCCGCCGCACCTAAGCCTCTACCCCCTAAGCCCCGCCGCACCTAAGCCCCGACCCGCCGCACCTAAGCCCCTACCCCCTAAGCCCCGCCGCACCTAAGCCCCGACCCGCCGCACCTAAGCCCCTACCCCCTAAGCCCCGCCGCACCTAAGCCCCTACCCCCTAAGCCCCGCCGCACCTAAGCCCCTACCGTCCGCCGCCGCCCCGCCGCACCTAAGCCCTACCCCCTAAGCCCCGCTGCACCTAAGCCACTACCCTCTAAGCCCCGCCGCACCTAAGCCCCTACCTTCTAAGCCCCGCCGCATCTAAGCCCCTACCCCCTAAGTCTAAGTCCGCCGCACCTAAGCCCCGCCGCACCTAAGCCCCTATCCCCTAAGCCCCGCCGCCTCCTAAGCTCCCGCCGCTTTCCCCCGCCGCTGTCGCTAACACCTAAGGCCCTACACCCGAAGCCCCCGCTGTCCCCTAACCTAACGCCCCCGTCGATCACTTACATGCCTTCTTAGTCATCTGATCGTCCGTCCGATCCACAAGTCCTCCGTCCGGCCAGGCGTCCTCTTCCTCCGGCCCCGCCGGTCTTCTCTCTTCTTTCCGCCATCTCCGGCTCTTCGTCCGGCCCCCAGGGTCTTCTGTCTTTTTTCCGCCAACTTCCGCCGACGTCCTCTTCACTTCTCATTAAGATAGAATGGACGAAAAATCAGCCATTCTATCTCTATGAAATGTGAGGCGCTCTTCTGATTGGTCGCTGTCTACTGCCCTCAGCCAATCAGAAGAGCACCTCATTTCCCATTGACATACATTAGCGGTGTGTCGGCGATTTTATGGCCACCCACCTGGTTCTATTTGTCGGCCCTAAAATCGCGGACACACCGCTAATGCATGTCTATGAGCAGTCAGCCCGATTTCTGATTGGTCGCTCTCTGCTGACGCCGACCAATCAGAATTCGACCTCACTGCCCATAGACATACATTAGCGGTGTGTCCGCGATTTTCGGGCCGACAAATAGAACCAGGGGCCCGGCCGTTAATTCGCCGACACACCGCTAATGTATCTCAACAAATAAATTTAATAATAAAAAAAATAATAAAAAAATAATTTAAAAATAATAAAAAAAATAAATAAAAAATAATAAATAATTAAATAAAAAATAATAATAAAAAAAAAAAAAAAATGCTAATAATATGAGCCCTTTCAGCGGACCTGAAAGAGAACTGTGTCTCAGCCTCAGGCTCACTTAAAATAACTAATAAATTTAATAATAAAAAAAATAATTAAATAATATTTAAAAAATAATAAAAAAATAATTAAAAAATAATAAAAAAATAAAAAAAAATAATAATAAAAAATAAAAAAAAATGCTAATAATATGCGCCCTTTCAGCGGACCTGAAGGAGAACTGTGTCTCAGCCTCAGGCTCACTTAAAATAACTAATAAATTTAATAATAAAAAAAATAATTAAATAATATTTTAAAAATAATTAAAAAATAATTAAAAAATAATTAAAAAATAAATAAAAAATAATAATAAAAAAAAAAAAAAAATGCTAATAATATGAGCCCTTTCAGCGGACCTGAAGGAGAACTGTGTCTCAGCCTCAGGCTCACTTAAAATAACTAATAAATTTAATAATAAAAAAAATAATTAAATAATATTTAAAAAATATTTAAAAATAATAAAAGAATATTAAAAAATAATAAAAAAAGAAATAAAAAATAATAATAAAAAAAAAAAAATGCTAATAATATGAGCCCTTTCAGCGGACCTGAAGGAGAACTGTGTCTCAGCCTCAGGCTCACTTAAAATAACTAATAAATTTAATAATAAAAAAAATAATTAAATAATATTTAAAAAATAATAAAAAAATAATTAAAAAATAATAAAAAAATAAATAAAAAATAATAATAATAAAAAAAAAAATGCTAATAATATGCACCCTTTCAGCGGACCTGAAAGAGAACTGTGTCTCAGCCTCAGGCTCACTTAAAATAACTAATAAATTTAATAATAAAAAAAATAATTAAATAATATTTAAAAAATAATAAAAAAATAATTAAAAAATAATAAAAAATAAATAAATAATAATAATAAAAAATAAAATAATATGCTAAAATATGAGCCCTTTGAGCGGACCTGAAAGAGAACTGTGTCTCAGGCTCAGGCTCACTTAAAATAACAAATAATAAATTAAATTTAATAATAAAAAAATAATATAAAAAAATAATTAAAAAAAAAAAAAAAAATATATAATAATAAAAAAAAATAAAAATAAATAAAAAAAAATGTAATCAATAATAATATAGCCTTGAGCGACTAAAATTATAATGCTAATAATATTAAAAAACAATAATAATTATTAATAATAAAAAAATAATATAAAAAATAATAATAAAAATAAAATCAAAAATTATGACTATTAAGCTAAAAATTATAGAGTATTAAAATAAAATAAATGCTAATAATAATATTATAATATCTATTAATTAATGCTATTAATGCTAATAATTATGCTATTAATGCATAATAATATAATGCTAATAAATTGCTATAATGCATTTTTAATATGCTAAATTATGCTATTAATCTAATATTATGTATTAATAATATAATGCTATTAATGCAAATTAATGCTAAATATAATAATGCTATTAATCAAAATATGCTATTAATAGCTAATAATTATGCTATTAATGGTAATAATAATGCTATTAATGCAAATAATATTGCTATTAATTCTATTTATTAATGCTATTAATGCTAATAATATAATGCTATTAATGCTAATAATTATCTATATGGTATATAATGCTATTAATGCAAATATATTGCTATTAATTCTATTATTAATGCTATTAATGCTAATAATTAGTATTAATGCTAATAATTATCTATTAATGGTAATATAATGCTATAATGCAAATTATATTGCTATTAATGCATATTATTAATGCTATTAATGCTATATAATATATGTATTAATGGTAATAATGCTAATAATGCAAATAATATTGCTATTAATTCTATTATTAATGCTATTAATGCTAATAATAATGCTATTAATGCTAATAATTATCCTATTAATGGTAATATTAATGCTATTAATGCAAATTATATTGCTATTAATGATATTATTAATGCTATATATTCTAATAATTATGCTATTAATGCTAATAATTATGCTATTAATGGTAATAATAATGCTATTAATGCAAATAATATTGCTATTGATGCTATTATTAATGCTATTAATGCTAATAATTATGCTATTAATGCTAATATTTATGCTATTAATGCTAATAATTATGGTATTAATGGTAATAATAATGATATTAATGCAAATAATATTGCTATTAATGCTATTATTAATGCTATTAATGCTCATAATTATGCTATTAATGCTAATAATTATGCTATTAATGGTAATAATAATGCTATTAATGCAAATAATATTGCTATTAATGCTATTATTAATGCTATTAATGCTAATAATTATGCTATTAATGCTAATAATTATGCTATTAATGGTAATAATAATGCTATTAATGCAAATAATTTGCTATTAATGCTATTATTAATGCTATTAATGCTAATTATTATGCTATTAATGCTAATATTAATGCTAATTATGCTAATAATAATCATATTAACTCTATTAATAATGCTATTAAGGCTAATAATTATGCTATTTATGCTATTCAAAATGCTATTAATGCTAATAATATTGCTATTAATGCTCTTTATGCTAATAGTAATGCTATTAATGAAATTATTTATGCTATTAATTCTATTATTTATGCAATTAATGCTATTAATAATGCTATTAATGCTATTAATAATGTTATTCATGCTATTAATAATACTATTAATGCTATTAATGCTAATATTAATGCTATTAATTGTATTATTAATACTATTAATGCTATTAATAATGCTATTAATGCTAATAATAATTATATTACTGCTAATAATAATGCTATTAATGCTAATAATTATGCTATTAATGCTACTATTAATGCTAATAATGCTAATAATAATCATATTAACGCTATTAATAATGCTATTAAGGCTAATAATCTTGCTATTTATGCTATTCAAAATGCTATTAATGCTAATAATATTGCTATTAATGCTCTTTATGCTAATAGTAATGCTATTAATGCGATTAGTTATGCTATTAATTCTATTGTTTATGCTATTAATGCTATTAATAATGCTATTAATGCTATTAATGCTATTAATAATGTTATTCATGCTATTAATAATACTATTAATGCTATTAATGCTAATATTAATGCTATTAATTGTATTATTAATGCTATTAATGTTAATATGAATGCTAATAATGCTAATAATAATCATATTAACGCTATTAATAATGCTATTAAGGCTAATAATCATGCTATTTATGCTATTCAAAATTCTATTAATGCTAATAATATTGCTATTAATGCTCTTTATGCTAATACTCATGCTATTAATGCGATTATTTATGCTATTAATTCTATTATTTAGGCTATTAATGCTATTAATAATGGTATTAATGTTATTAATAATGCTATTAATGCTATTCATGCTAATATTAATGCTATTAATTCTAATAATCATGCTATTAATCCTATTAATAATGCTATTAATGCTATATTTTAATTCTATTAATGATATTAATAATTTTATTAATGCTAATAATGCTATTACTCCTCATAATAATGCTATTAACGCTATTATTAATGCTATTTATGGTAATAATGCTATTAATACTAATAACAAACTATTAATAGTATTATTATTAGCTGTTAATAATGCTATTAATGCTAATAATAATGCTGTTAATGCTAATAATTATGCTATTAATGGTAATAATAATGCTATTAATGCAAATAATATTGCCACGTTCTAGAATCCCGATGCATTTGCATCGGGCTCACAGCTAGTATATATATATATATATATATATATATATATATATTATAAAATAACAAACGACTGCAGCACTCCTCTTGTTTTAGTAACCTCTTGCCTTTATTGGGCCTTCAAGTGTACAGGGCAACGTTTCGGGACAAATCTCCCTTCTTCCAGCCTGGAAGTAGGGAGATTTGTCCCGAAACGTTGCCCTGTACACCTGAAGGCCCAATAAAGGCAAGAGGTTACTAAAACAAGAGGAGTGCTGCAGTCGTTTGTTATTATACTGGAGGCAGTAAGTGGATGAGGCTGGACTGAATTGCACCCTAAAGAAACTGTACTGCTTTCTTTCATTTCATATATATATATATATATATATATATATGCTGCAATATTATATTATACAAGAAAGGCATCCAAGCCATTCTTAAATGTTAGTAGTGAATCACTCATTACAACATCATACGACAGAGAGTTCCATATTCTCACTGTTCATACAGTCAAGTATCCGCAACTGTGATTATGATTAAACCATCTTTCCTTCAGACGTGATGGGTGCCCCCTTGTCCCCGTCTCAGGCCTAAGAGTAGAAAGATCATTAAAAAGTTCTTTGTACTGTTCCCTCATACATTTGTACATTTTAATAAAATCTCCCCTAAGCCTTCTTTTTTCTAAACTAAATACCCCAAAGTGTAATAACCTGTGTTGGTATTGTAGTCCATCAAGTCCTCTAATAATACTGATCGCTCTTCTCTGCATCCGCTCTAGTTCAGCTATAAATCTTTCTTATACATCGGAAACCAGTATTGTACACAGTATTCTTCTAAGTGTGGTTGCGCTAGTGACTTCTATAGAGGTAAAACTATGTTCTCCTCATGAGCATCTATGCTTCTTTTAATGTATCCCATTATTTTATTTACCTTTGCAGCAGGTGCCTGACACTGTCCACTAAATGTGAGTTTGTCATCCACCCATACACTCAGGTCTTTTTCAGTGATAGTTTTGCCCAGTGTTTTACAATTAAGCCCATAATAATACAATTTATTTCCTCTGCTTAAGTGCATGACCTTACATTTATCCCCATTAAAGCTCATTTGCCATTTATCAGCCGAAGCTTCTAGCTTACATACATCCTCCTGTAATATAAAATTGTCCTCCACTGTATTGATTACCCTGCAGAGTTTAGTGTCATCTGCAAATATTGAAATTCTACTCTGTATGCCCCCTACAGGGTCATTAATAAATATGTTAAAAAGAAGCAGGCTCAATACTAGCCCTGTGGTACCCCAATGTTAACTGTGACCCAATCCAAGGGTGTTTTAATAATAATTACCCTTTGTTTCCTATCACTGAGCCAGTTCTTAACCCAGTTGCACATATTTTCCCCTATCCCCATTTTTCTCATTTTATGTATCAACCTTTTGTGTGACACTGTATTAAAAGCTTTTGAAAAGTCCAGTCCGGAACTTACTTCTTTATAGAAGCTGATCAAATTTGTTTGACTGGCATGGTCCCTCGTAAACCCATGTTGATATTGGGTCATGAGGTTATTCATCTTCAAAAACTCCAGTATAGCATCTCTCAGAAAACTGTCAAGGATTTTAGCAACAGTAGAGGTTAAGCTTACTGGCCTACAATTTCCAAGACCATTTTTGTCCCCTTTTTGAATATTGGCACCACATTTGCTATGCACCAGTCCTGAGGTCCTTATTGTGTTGAATGTCTTAAATCTGTGCATGTTTGCTCCATTAGTCTGGAGGGTCTTCCTGAATGCCTAAAAGACTTCAGAGATTTATTTGGAAAAAAGTCTGAGATCTTACCTCCTTACCATCCCTATGACTGTGCTATTAATCTCATTCCTTATGCCAAATTGCCCAAGGATTGCTTGTATAACCTGTCTGGCCCTAAGCAGGCAGCCATGAAAGTGTATATTACCAAAAGATTACTAAAATGTCAAATTCATCCTTCTGCATCGCCGGTAGCCGCCAGATTCTTTTTTGTTAACAAGAGAAATGGAAGTCTCCATCCCTGCATCAATTCTGAGAATTAAAGAGGACCTGTCACCAACCACACATGGTGATCTAATGACAGCACTGAATGCAGCATGTCTGCTGCATCCAGGCAAGGGGTCTCCCAGCCCTTGACTTCCCCTGTACCCCGAGTTAATACACTTTGAAAACTTACATAGTGGAGCCAAATAGGAGGTGGCTTGTGGCTGGAGCCAAAGGGCAGTTTCACGCCCCCTGTATGTTTAATCTGCCCACCGCCGCCTCCCTGATGCCAATCATTGTCTCCCTTGCCTGCAGCATAACACAGAGCGAGGGGTGCGGTTCTGGCCGCATTGCCCCGACCCCTGCGGTGACGTCAACATACAGGGGGTGTGAAACTGCCCTTTGGCTCAAACCACAAGCCACCTCCTATTTGGCTCCACTATGTAAGTTTTTAAAGTGTATTATCTCGGAGTACAGGGGGGTCAAGGGCTGGGGGACCCCTTGCCTGGATGCAGCAGACATGCTGCATTCAGTGCTGTAATTAGATCACCATGTGTGGTTGGTGACAGGTCCTCTTTAAACAAAAGAACAGTTAAAAATACTTATCCACTTCCACCTATCCAGATCTATATAATCAGCTTTTGGGGGGCCGAATGGTTTTCCAAACTGGATCTCAGACGAGCATAAAATCTGATATGTATTTGTTAGGGTGATGAGTAGAAAACAGCATTTTTAATATCTGAAGGTCTGTTTGAAAATCTTGTCATGCCTTTTGGTCTAACTAATGCACCTGCAGTCTTTCAGAATATAATGAATGATATTCTCTCTTATTATATTGGGAGACCTATTGTGGTTTATTTAAATGATATTCTAATTTTCTGACCTGACCTGCATTCATATCATAAACATGTCCGTTTGGTTCTGCACAGATTAACCCCTTCAGGACCCAGGCTATTTTGACCCTAAAGACCTTGGCATTTTTTGCAATTCTGACCAGTGTCCCTTTATGAGGTAATATCTCTGGAACGCTTCAACCGATCCTAGCGATTCTGAGATTGTTTTTTCGTGACACATTGGGCTTCATGCTAGTATTAAATTTAAGTCGATAATTTTTGTGTTTATTTGTGAAAAAATCAAAAATATGGCAAAAATTTTGAAAATTTCACAATTTTCACATTTTTAATTTTTTTTTCTGATAAACCAGAGAGATATGTGACAGAAAAAAGTTATTAAATAATATTTCCCACATGTCTACTTCACATCAGCACAATTTTGGAAGAAAAATTTTTTTTTGGTAGGACGTTATAAGGGTTCAAAGTTCATGAGCAATTTTTCATTTTTCAACCAAAATTTACAAAACCATTTTTTTTAGTGACCACATCACATTTGAAGTCCTTTTAGGGGTGTACATGACAGAAAACACCCAAAAGTGACACCATTCTAAAAACTGTACCCCTCAAGCTATTCAAAACTATATTCAAGAAGATGATTAACCCTTCAGGTGCTTCACAGGACCTAAGGCAAAGTGGAAACAAAAAATGGATATTTTAATTTTTTTATCAAAAATGTTTTTTTAGCCTCAATTCTTTCATTTTCACATGGGCAACAGGATAAAATTGATCTTAAAATGTGTTGTGCAAATTCTCCCGAGTACACAGATACCTCATATATGGTCATAAACCACTGTTTGGGCGCACGGCAGGGCTCAGAAGGGAAGGAGCGCAATTTGAATTTTGGAGCTAATTTTACATCCAAAAAGTGAAATGGCGCTCCTTCCCTTCTGAGCCCTGCTGTGTGCCCAAACAGTGGTTTATGACCACATATAAGGTATCGGTGTACTCAGGAGAAATTGCCCAACAAATTTTAGGATGAATTTTATGCTGTTGTCATGTGAAAACGAAAATATTTAAGCTAAAAGAAAATTTTTGTGAAAAAAAAAGTACTATTTCATTTTCACAGATCAATTTGTAAAGCACCTGGGGGTTCAATATGCTCACTACCCATCTAGATATGTTCCCTGGGGGGTCTAGTTTCCAAAATGGGGTCACTTGTGGGGGAGCTCCAATGTTTAGGCACACAGGGGCTCTCCAAAAGCGACATGGTGTCCGCTAACAATTTGAATAAAAATCAGCTCAAATTGTTAGCTGTCACCATGTTGCGTTTGGTGAGCCCCTGTGTGCCTAAACATTGGGGCTCCGCAACAAGTGACCCCATTTTGGAAACTAGACCACCCAGGGAACGTACCTAGATGCATAGTGAGTACTTTGAACCCCCAGGTGCTTCACAAATTCATCCATAAAAATGAAAAAGCACTTTTTTTTCCACAAACATTTTCTTTTTTCATTATTACGGATCAATTTGTAAAGCACCTGGGGGTTCAAAGTGCTCACTATGCAGCTAGATATGTTCCCTGGGGGGGCTAGTTTCCAAAATGGGGTCACTTGTGGGGGAGCTCCAATATGGAGACACACAGGGGCTCTCCAAACACGACATGGTGTCCGCTAACAATTTGAATGCAAAGTGAGCTCAAATTGTTAGCGGACACCATGTTGCATTTGGAGAGCCCCTGTGCGTCTCCACATAGGAGGTCCCCCACAAGTGACCCCATTTTGGAAACTAGACCCCCAAAGGAACGTATCTAGATGCATAGTGAGCACTTTCAACCCCCAGGTGCTTCACAAATTCATCCATAAAAATGAAAAAGCACTTTTTTTTCCACAAACATTTTCTTTTTTCATTATTACGGACCAATTTGTGAAGCACCTGGGGGTTCAAAGTGCTCACTATGCAGCTAGATATGTTCCCTGGGGGTCTAGTTTCCAAAATGGGGTCACTTGTGGGGGAGCTCCAATGTGGAGACGCACAGGGGCTCTCCAAACACGACATGGTGTCTGCTAACAATTTGAATGCAAAATGAGCTCAAATTGTTAGCGGACACCATGTCGCGTTTGGTGAGCCCCTGTGTGCCTAAACATTGAGGCTCGCCCACAAGTGACCCCATTTTGGAAACTAGACCCCCCAAGGAACGTATCTAGATGCATAGTGAGCACTTTGAACCCCCAGGTGCTTCACAAATTGATCTGTAAAAATGAAAAAGTACTTGTTTTACGCAAAAAAAAAAAAATTTCTATTAATTTGTGAAGCACCTGGGGGGTCAATATGCTCACTATCCATCTAGATAAGTTCCCTGGGGGGTCTAGTTTCCAAAATGGGGTCACTTGTGGGGGAGCTCCAATGTTTAGGCACACAGGGGCTCTCCATATGCGACATGGTGTCCGCTAACAATTGGAATTGATAGCGGACACCAGGTCGCATATGGAGAGCCCCTGTGTGCCTAAACATTGGAGCTCCCCCACAAGTGACCCCATTTTGGAAACTAGACCCCCCAAGGAACGTATCTAGATGCACAGTGAGCACTTTGAACCACCATGTGCTTCACAAATTGAGACGTATAAATGAATAAAGAAACTTTTTGTGAAAAAACATACTAGTCTAGTAGTTGCAATTCGCAGCATAGGGGACCCATGGGGCTCTGCCATATTTTTGGTCCAGCCAGGTACAACTTGGCAGCTACGGACTGTCACCAGCCCCCAGCTGCCTCGTCATACCTGGCTGGAACCAAAAATACAGCGAAGCCTATTTTTTTTTTATTTCTAGAATTATTTCTAGAAAAAAAATGACATAGGGCTCCGCCATATTTTTGGTCCAGCCAGATACAACTTGGCAGCTACGGACTGCCACCAGCCCCCAGCTGCCTCGTCATACCTGGCTGAAACCAAAAATACAGCGAAGCCTATTTTTTTTTTATTTCTAGAAATATTTCTAGAAAAAAAATGACATAGGGCTCCGCCATATTTTTGGTCCAGCCAGGTACAACTTGGCAGCTACGGACTGCCACCCACCCCCAGCTGCCTTGTCATACCTGGCTGGAACCAAAAATACAGCGAAGCCCATTTTTTTAAAATTTCTAGAACTAATTCTAGAAAAAAAAATTACGTGGGGCTCCGCCATATTTTTGGTCCAGCCAGGTACAACTAGGCAGCTGGGGGCTGGAATCCTCAGCATAGAGAGGCCCAAGCGTTCTGGGCCCCCCATGCTGCGAATTGCAGCCCGCAGCCGCCCCAGAAAATGGCGCATTCATTGAAGCGCCATTTTCTGGCGCTGTACCCACGCTCTTCCAGTTGCCCTGGTGCCGGTGGCTAACTGGGTAATAAAGGGGTTAATGCCAGCTTTTTATTGGCAGCTGGCACTAAGCCCGAGATTCATAATATAGGGCCAATGTTAGACCCGCCATTAGGAATCTCTAGTACGGTAAATAGTCAATAAATACACACAGAGAAAAATCTTTTTATTTGAAAAAAAAACACAGACACAATTCGGACTCCATCTTTATTATAAAAAGATCCGACGTAGTCCACAATGAAGGTCCCACGACGCTCGATCGCTCCGACGTAGTCCATAACGAAGGTCCCACGACATTTGATTGTCTCCGACGTAGTCCACAACGAAGGTCCCACGACGCTCGATCACCTTTGCTTTCAGATCGCTACTCTGGAGCCCGATCCGCCAGCATGGTGATCGAGCTGCAGAAAGTGATCTGACACCCCGGGCGCAGTGACCCATTATGTGCATCACTGCGCCTGGGCTGCCAGATCACTTTCCGCAGCTCGATCCCCATGCATGGGGATTGAGCTGCGGAAAGCGATCTGGCAGCACAGGCGCATTGACCCACTATGTGCATCACTGCGTCTGGGCTGTCAGATTGCTTTCTGCAGTTCGATGCCCATGCAGGGAGATCGGGCTGCAGAGCAGCGATCTAAGAGCCTGGGCGCAGTGACCCACTATATGCATCACTGCGCCTGTGCTGCCAGATCACTTTCCGCAGCTCGATCCCCATGCATGGGGATCGAGCTGCGTAAAGCGATCTGGCAGCACAGGCGCATTGACCCACTATGTGCATCACTGCGCCCGGGCTGTTAGATAGCTTTCTGCAGCTCGATCCCCATGCATAGGGATCGAGCTGCGGAAAGCGATCTGGCAGCCCAGGCGCAGTGATGCACATAGTGGGTCACTGCGCCCGGGGTGTCAGATCACTTTCTGCAGCTAGATCCTCAGGATCCAGCTGTAGAAAGTGATCTGACAGATCCAGCACAGTGATCCACAGTGACCATTATGTGATCACTGTCGATCACTGTGCTGGATCTGTCAGATCACTTCCTGCAGCTAGATCCTCAGGATCCAGCTGTAGAAGTGATCTGGCAGCTCCAGCACAGTGATCGACAGTGATCACATAATGGTCACTGTGGATCACTGTGCTGGATCTGTCAGATCACTTCCTGCAGCTAGATCCTCAGGATCCAGCTGTAGAAGTGATCTGGCAGCTCCAGCACAGTGATCGACAGTGATCACATAATGGTCACTGTGGATCACTGTGCTGGATCTGTCAGATCACTTCCTGCAGCTAGATCCTCAGGATCCAGCTGTAGAAGTGATCTGGCAGCTCCAGCACAGAGCTCAGATCGGAGGCGGCGATACTCACAGGAGAAGAGGAGGAGGAGCGGGACGCAGCGCTGACAGCCGGGCCGCCGGAGAGGTGAGTGGGAGAAGCCGATCGCCGCTCCGGTGATCGGGGGGCAGGAGGGGGCAGTGGGGGGGCCGGCAGTAGATGTGGCAGGGGGCACTTAGGACTAGGAGGAAGCGGGGGCAGTCAGGAGGAGGCGGGCGGCAGGAAGAGGAAGCGGGAGGCAGGGACAGGAAGCGGGCGGCAGGGACAGGAAGGGGGGGGTAGAAAGATGAAGGGGGGGGGCAGGAAAGAGAGGTGGGGACAGGGGGGCAGTTAGAGGATGACAGGGAGCAGATCAGAGGGTAGGGAGAGCAGCGGCAGGCAGGGAAACATTACAGGCGCGGTGATTTTCACTTTCACTTTTGAGCGCCAATCACCGCGCCTGTAGCCGGGGGGGTGGGGTTGGGGGCAAATCGACCCCCCCTGGGGTGTAGTACAACTCCCCATGTACCTGCAGGCCGAGTGACAGGTCAGTGAGACCCTCACTCGGCCTGTAGGAGCCCGATCATTCCATGGCCCACCCCTAGGGCCAAGGGTCGGGAATGACTTGGTTTTCATGGCCCAAACGTAGGGCCAAGGGTCGGGAAGGGGTTAAGAGATAATTTTTTGTTCGCTAAAATTGAAAAATATACCGTTTCTGTCCAAGAAATATCATTCTTGGATTTCAATGTGTCAGCCTCTGGGTTTAAGATGGATCCTGGGAAGGTTCAGGCCATCATTGATTGGGTTCAACCCAGCGACCTCAAGGCTCTGCAGTGCTTTTTAGGGTGTGCAAATTATTACAGAAAATTTATTAGAGCATTTTCTGAGATCGCCAAGCCTCTTACGAACTTCACTCGTAAAGGAACTGAGCTAAAGGTTTGGTCACCAGAAATGGTTGGGGCTTTTGAAAATTTGAAGAAATGTTTTATGTCTGCTCCTGCTCTTGTTCAACCAGACCTCCAGAGGCCGTTTATTGTGGCGTAAGATGCTTCTGAGGTCAGGGTGGGGGCTGGGGCTGTATTGTCTCAAGGTCCTACAAATTTAACTAACCTGTGACCATGTGCCTTTTTATCTAAAACATTTTCTCCTGCTGAAAGAAACTATGATGTGGGTAATCAAGAGTTACTTGCTGTCAAGTTGGCTTTTGACGAATGAAGGCATTTTCTGGAAGGAGCTGTTCATCCAGTCACCATAGTGACAGATCCCAAAAATGTAGCTTATATTGAATCTGCCAAGTGGTTGACCCCTAGACAGGCCAGATGGTCTTTATTTTTTTTCAATATATACATTTTTCCATTACGTTCAGACCAAGGTCTAAGAAAGTGAGGGCACATGCCCTGTATAATAATCTTGATTCAGTGTCTCCTCCGGAACCTCCTTCCTCCATCCTTCAGGATATTGTTGTGGCCATGATTTCCTCTGAGTTGGAAGTTGAAATCTGTACTGCTCACTCCTTGGCTCGTTCCAATACCCCTGGATGCAAGTTTTTCCTGTGTATCTAAGACTATGCTTTTTGCAAGAATTTTATGATTCTGTGTTGAGTGGTCATCCCAGGGTCACTGCCACCCAGAAGGCAGTTGCTAGACTATTTTGGTGGTCTGCTACGCGTAAAGATATTACAGATTTTTTGTCAGCTTGTGAAACTTGCACACGCGCCAAAGTACAGCATTGTCGGCTGTGGAATTTGCCAATCCCAGAAAGACCATGGACTCATTTGTCCATGGATTTGATTTCGGATTTAGCTCTGACTGGGGACATATTTGGGTGGTAGTCAATCGATTCAGCAAACAACCTCTTTTCATCCCCTTATCTGGGTTACCCAATGCTGAAACTCTCTTCAAACTGTTTATTATTCATGTTGTACGATTGCATTGGATTCCTCTTAATAGTGTATTAGAAAGGGGAGTACAATTCGTCTCTAGATTTTGGACGGCTTTCTGCAGGAAATTGGGGATTGATTTGTCCTTTTCCTCTGCTTATCAGCCTAAAACTAACAGTCAGATTGAGAGGACAAATCAGTCTTTGGAACAAATTTTAAGATGTTTTGTCGCCGATCAGCAGGAGAATTGGTCGTCATTCCTTCCTCTGGCTGAGTTTGCCTTCAGCAGTCAAGTTAATTAGTGAATGGTGACCTTGCCGTTTTTCTGTAATTAAGGGTTTCATCCTCATTTAGGTGAGTTCTCCAGGATAAGTTCTGGGTGTCCTTGGGTAGATGTCACCATTCAAGAGCAGGGGGATGCCTGGAGGGAGGTTAAGAGGAACACTGGGATGTCTCAGCAGCGGCAGAAACGGAAGGCCAATAGGAGGCACTCATCAGGGGCCGCCTTCAATGTGGGAGATAAGGTATGCCTATCCTCTAGAAATATTAGATTGAAGGTGCCCTCACTGAAGTTGGGTCCTAGATTCATTGGTCCGTACGAGATCCTAGAGGTGGTCAATCCAGATGCCTTCCGATTAAAACTCCCTCGGTCATTCCGTGCTCCTAATGTTTTCCACATTTTTCATTATTGAAGGAGTTTATTCCCCTTGCTCTGTCTCCCTCTCTCCTGCCTCCTCCGGTGTCTATTGAGGGGAGCTTGGAATATGAGGTACAAAGGATCATTGATTCCTGAATGGTTTGGAATTCCCTTCAATATCTGGTGCAATGGAAGTGGTATGGACCCGAAGAATGGTCCTGGTTTCTGGCTCATTCGGTAAGGGCTGATCGGTTGGTCCGGGCCTTTCATCAGAGATTTCCTGGGAAACCTGGGAGTTCCGTGCTCCCACCTTGAAGAGGGGGTACTATCATGATCTCCACACTGTCCCTGTCTGCTATGTTACTATTATGTGGAAGCTGTCAGTCTGTGCTGGGTCTGTGCTGCAATCATCTGTGTTCACTTCCCTTGATTATCTCTCTACTTAAAGGGGAACTCCAGTCAGAGAAACCTTTTTAGTACAGTTCCTTCCCTGCTACATGATGAAGCAGAGCTGTACACTGCAGTTCTAGGATCTATAGATCTCTTATAAATTGATAAAATCATACCTGCTCCTCAGCAAAAAAAAAACTCCATTCCAATTAAAGACTTTAAATAACCATAGTATTTTTATTTAAAATAAAAGTAAAATTAAATAATTAAATAAAATTAACACGCTGGGTGTGAATCCAAATGCCCCTGTATATTTAATTTATTTAGTCTTTTAATTTAGGCACTACTTTAAAGATTACTACATATTGCACTTTCATGTACCGTATACACTCGTGTATAAGCCGACCCGTGTATAAGCCGACCCCCCTACTTTTGCCCCCAAAACCTGGGAAAACCTATTGACTCGTGTATAAGCCGAGGGTGGACCCCCAACACAGGTATACAGCCCCCAGCAGTGTGGTATAAAGGCCCCCCCAGTGGTATAACAGGCCTCACCATGGTAGTATACAGCAGCCTCCCCAGTGGTAGTATACAGCAGCCTCCCCAGTGGTATATACAGCAGCCTCCCAGTGTATATACAGGCCCCAGGTATACAGCAGCCCCAGTGGTATACAAAGCAGTCTCCCCAGTGGTATATACAGGCCCCAGCAGTATTACAGCAGCCTCCCCAGTGGTATATACAGGCCCCAGCAGTATATACAGCAGCCCCAGTGGTATACAGCAGCCTCCCCAGTGGT
>JARQOC010000004.1:273980960-274138510 GCA_033576535.1 Allobates femoralis | reverse complement strand
TATATACAGGCAGCCCCAGTGGTATACAGCAGTTCCCCATGGTATATACAGGCCCCAGCAGAATTACAGCAGCCTCCCCAGTGGTATATACAGGCCCCAGCAGTATATACAGCAGCCCCAGTGGTATACAGCAGCCTCCCCAGTGGTATATACAGGCCCCAGCAGTATATACAGCAGCCCCAGTGGTATACAGCAGCCTCCCCAGTGGTATATACAGGCCCGCCATTAGTGTTATATACAGGCCCCCCATCAGAGGTTACAGAAACCCCCAGTGATATATACAGGCCCCCATAGTTATATATACAGGCCCCCATCAGTGATATATACAGGCCTCCAGTGGTATATACAGGCTCCCCCCAGTTGTATATTCAGGCCTCCCCCCAGTGGTATACAGGCCTCCCCAGTGGTATACAGGCCTCCCAGTGGTATACAGGCCCCCGGTTTCTGCCGCACACCTGTAAAAGAATAGCTTTCATACCTACCCTCCTCACTGTCATCGCGCCTCCTCGTCTCCTTCCTGCTTCTACCCGGCGTCATGTGACCGCGCAGTAACAATGATGTCATTGTGGCTGCACCGGCTGGCCAGGTAGAAGCGGGAAGGAGACCGGAGGAGCGCGGTAACAGCAAGGAGGGTAAGTTTGAAAGCTATTCTTTTACAGGTGTGCGGCAGCAACCAGGGGCCTGTATACCACTGAGGGGGGAAATGGGGGGCCTGTATATACCGCGGGGGCCTGTATATACCACTGGGGGGGAGCGGGGGCCTGTATATACCACGGGGGGGAGCGGGGGGCCTGTATATACCACTGGGGGGGGAGCGAGGGCCTGTATATACCACTGGGGAAGAGCGGGGGGCCTGTGTATACCACTGGGGAGAGCGGGGGCCTGTATATACCACTGGGGGGAAGCGGGGGGCCTGTTTATACCACTGGGGGGGAAGGGGGGCCAGATATACCACTGGGGGAGGAGCGGGAGGGCCTGTATATACCACTGGGTGAGCGCAATGTAATATGCACTGCTCCTCCTGCCGCTGATGGACAGGGGATGCAGTGCATATTGCATTGCACTAATGACCGGGCGCTCATATTACAGCCTCCCCCTGCCTCCTCCAGTCCCCGGACACCGCCCCCCCACACTCAGCCGTATAGTGACTCGTGTATAAGCGAGGGGGGCACTTTTCAGCACAATTTTTGTGCTGAAAAATACAGCTTATACATGAGTATATACTGTATGTATACATGTGTATATGATCTTCAATATACCAGGTTGATTTGGAAAATAAGAATTAATGCCAATAACAGTGACTGTAGAGAGTCTAGTTTACTAAAAACTAGTTTTTAAGCAATTTTATCAAATAATTACCCTTAATGGTATTTATATATTTAAAAAATCATTTTGTATATGACAAAAGTAAACATTTTGAAATAACAGAAATTTACCATCAACATAGAAGCAAAATATAAACAGCTATTAGTCAGTTTATAAAAAATAAATAACATATATTCTTACTTGGGTCAATTCTAAAAGGTACACTTGGGTCGTCTATGCGGAATGTTCTACCACCTCCAAAAGCTCTAGCAATTTCTCGGTTTTCTGTTCTACCTTCCAACAATCGTACTGGAGATACTTTATCAAATGTGACTGCAATGACTTGAGATATCCCTGCAAATAGAACATCATAATATTTCACTAAAACCTAAATGCAAAAAAAATATATATGAAATAAAGAGCCAATAATAATGAAAACCAATATTTCTGTCCAATCTAATATATAAAGCTGAATGTGTGTATGTGTGTATGTGTGTGTGTATGTGTGTATATCCGGGATTGGCATCTACACCGTCGCAACTATAGCCGCAAAATTTTGCACAGTCACACGTCTCGACCCCGGGAGCGTCATAGGCTATGTTCTGAGGCGAAATTTTAACCCTGCGCGTTCCAGTTCACCAAACAATTTTGGCCCTATCTACATAATGGGGAAAAAGGGAAAGGAAACGTGTGGGAGGAAAATCGACAGCTGCCAGCTACAGCTACAAAATTTTGCACAGTCGTACGTCTTGACCCCGGGAGCGTCATAGTCTATGTTGTGAGGCGAAATTTTAACCCTGCGCGTTCCAGTTCACCAAAACATTTTGCCCCTATCTACATAATGGGGAAAAAGTGAATGGAAAAGAGTTGGAGGAAAATCGACAGATGTCAGCTATAGAGACAAAATGTTGCATAGTCCTACGTCTGGACCCCAGGAGCGTCACAGGCTATGTTGTGAGGCGACATTTTAACCCCGCGCATTCCAATTCACCAAACAATTTTGCCCCTATCTACATAATGGGGAAAAAGTGACAGTTACCAGTTGACAGTTGTGAATGAGAGGGGCTTAATGATAGCGCCAAAGACTAACAGCACATACCAGCATATAGTCACTAAGGTGGGGCCCCAACATGAGATATTCACCACTCACGGGGACATGTATACACAACACACGCACACAAAGAGTAACAGCAAGTGTATAGTCGCTAAGGTGCAGCCCCAACATTGGATTCTCACCACGCACCCGAACAAACACACACACACACCACAAAGAGACACACACAACACAGAGACACACACACACCCCCAAGGGGACACACACACACTCTATAGCGACACATGCACTCACCCCACAGGGACACACACACACACTACAATGAGACACACATGACACAGACACACACACCACACAGACCCCCCCACAGGGACACACACACATAGCCACCCTATAGGGACACATGCACTCACCCCACAGGGACACACACACCACAAAGAGACACACACACACCACACAAACCCCCCCACAGGGACACACACACATACACACCCTATAGGGACGCATGCACTCACCCCTCAGGGACACACACACACCACAAAGAGACACACACCACACAGAGACACACACAACACAGAGACACACACACCCCACACAGACACCCCCCCCACAGGGACACACACACATGCACACCCTATAGGGACACATGCCATCACCCCACAGGGACACACACCACAAAGAGACACACACAACAGAGACACACACCACACATACCCCCCCACAGGGACACACACATACACACCCCAGGGACACACACACCACACAGACAGACACAGATGTGCACAAATCACCTCACACAACTCGCCTCATACGTTTGCTATCTTTATTTTCCAAACATAAACATCTGATTAAAAACAGCCAATGTGCAACACATGTGCCATATAGGGAATTAAGGCAGATGTCCGTCACATGAGCTGTCTATTATGTGTATGTGTGAGGTAACATATACTGCCTGGCCAGGGGGTGGGTTTACTGTTGGCTGGAGATTTATTAGGCTGCCTATAGCAATCAATCACAGCTCAGCTTCTATTTTCTTACAGGTCATTAATATGACATATTCAAATTCTATTTTGTTATAGCTAACAGCAGTTATTTATTAACCCGGGCGTAGCCGGGTACTACAGCTAGTCTACTTATACTTTCAGTGACTTCTACAAAGTTCTGGTCTGAATGATCAGTCTTCAATGGCCTTTAATTATGAAGGTCCTTCTAGGTCAGCTCAGTTTTTATTTTACTAACCAATTTTTTTCAATTTCAACCCATTTGTATATGTTTCAGTTAAATTTGCTCAATTACTGTACCTGAAAATACATTATGTCAATATACTACGTCAAGGTCAAGGCTATACCTAAACCCTTCTTAAATAGCATTATGTCAATGTTAGTTACAATGAATGCGTCTGTTATCCAAAACCTCAAAATTTAGATATGGCTATGAATTACTCCATTGTTTCAGAATTTAGAGGTTGCAGTTAAATGTTGCCTGTGGTGCTTTTGAGACCCAAAAACATCTCGGCAACATAAAATAGCACTGCTATCATAAACCAAATATGATATATATTAGTCATGAATTGGCATATAGAAGCTCCAAATTATGCCCCTGCCTACTCTTCCTTCTCCCACGGGTGAGTGAGATAAGGGTTTTTTGGGGCAAAATCTGAAAACTGGGACACAGGTGTTCAGTAATCACAAGTAATTTTTCTACAATGCGCAACAAAAACAATTGTTCAAGGTTGACTAAAAGGCATAAGGAGTGAAACAACACCTTTCTATGACCTTGCAAATACTCTATTTCTACTCTTGGACAGAGAAATAAGTGACCATAATAATTCTAACGTTGGGAACCTGCAAAATCGTTTTGGACAGAAAACTTTGAAAGATTCATTAATAGATTGACTTACTTGCAATTGTGAATAGAGCTGCAATAATTCCTTTTGAACCCATCATTGTCTGTGGACACGAAATGGCATCAGTACGGCATCTGAACCTGAAAGTCTTGATAGGTATCTTCCTGTTTCTCACTCACGCTTTGTGTAACACACTGCTGTTCTTTTCACACTGATCTAAGGTAAACATATAAGTGTGCTATGTACATGATTATTAATAGAGCCCAATAAGAAAATGTGTATTCTTGGCTCATTCTTGTTTACTCTGATGTTGCTATGCTTCTCTAGGTGCGGTGTTTTGTTTGCATTAAGTAGAACAGTAAAGTAGTGTAATTCTTTGATTAAACTTTTTCAATGATAGTTTCCACAAAAATGATTTAGTCAATAACAGGGCATTCACCTATTTTCATCAAGATATATTGAATTACATTTGAGTGGGTTTAAGAAAAAAAAACATTCATATGTTCTGAAAAAAAAGGTGAAGTTCAGAGCATGCATTAAATTTTCATAACTGTAGCATGACCATTATTTTGAGGAATTAATGGAATTTTGTGCGATCCACATGTTACACAGGTTTGCTGTTACTAAAATATTGTGCCACATCTGAACTAACCCTTTCTCTTGGTATTATTTTTTAGATTCAACTGCAAAGAAAAAAAAGGTGGGACAGGGTTAACAAAATCCTAGAAATGTAATTGACACTAATAAAAAACAATTGAAGGCCAATTTTCACCAAAGTCAGGAGAAAGCCAGGTGAACAAGGGACAAGGTCAATACTGGATGCTCCTCATCTATGAGCCTTCAGGTGGTACTGCATTAAAAACAGACATGAATTGCTCATGTAAATCACTGCATGCGCGTTATTAATCATTGGAACACAATTCTCCATGCAATTAACAAATGCAAGTTAAAGCTATATCAGGCAAAGTAGGAACCTTTTATCAACACAAGCAAGAAGCGCTGTCTTCTTCTCTGGGTCAAAGCTCATTTTAAATGGACTGAGGCAAAATAAAAAACTGTTCTTTGGTCAGATGAATCAAAATTTTAAATGCTTTCTGGAAACTGACGTGAACGCCGTGTCATGCAGGCTCAAGATGAGAGGGACCATCCAGCGTATTAGTTTAAAAGCATGCATATCCAAAGATATGGGGTTGCAATAGTGTCGATGGCATGGAGAGCTTAGACATCTTGAAAAGAACTATCAATGCTGAGCATTACAGAGAGGTTTTAGAACAACAGATTATCCCATCTAGACATCATCTATTTCAGGGAAGCCCTTCCATATTTCATCCAGATAATGCTAACTCTACATAGTGCATCTATCACAACAGCACGGCTTCACTGATGAAGAGTTTGGGTGATGAACTGGCTGAGTGTAGTCCAGAACTGTGGGCAAAGAGAAAATATACTGTGCATTTTGTAATAAAAACTCTGAAAAAAAGAAGACTTTTGAGCCATTAGAATATTAGGGCCTTTTCACATCAGGCCTGTGCTGCGTTTTGAATGTATGGAGTTTTTCAATGCGTTTTTCCTAAAAAAAACTCATTGAAACGTATGCATTAGCACACACATAGACTTACATTGCAAAAATGCATACGTTTCCTGTGCACTTGGTAAAAACGCATGCATACAAATGAACTGCATTTTGCGGTGCGTTTTTACCTCATTTGTATGCATTTTTACAATGTAAGTCTATGGGTGTGCTATAGCATGCATTTCAAAGAATTTTTCGGCAAAACGCATTGAAAAGCGCAATGCATTCAAAACTCTAGACACCCTAGATGTGAACTTAGCCTTACACCAGAAAGGAATTGAAAAACGATGCACCCCTAAAACTTCTGCAATTGGTTTTCTCACTTCATCAAACATTTATTGATTATTGTATAAAGAAGAGGGATGCTACTAGTGATGAGCGAATACTAAAATATTTGGGTTCGCATTATTCATACTGATTGCTTTGAACCATTTCAGCATTCATCGCTAGAGATGAGTGAACACCTGAGTTTTCGAATTTGCCACTGTTCCGTGGATACAAGGTGATTGACGAATTGTTTGATAAACAATTCTCCTAACACTATTGAAGTCATTGGCAGGCAACATGAAACACATGGAAAACACCTTCAAAGGTGTCCAAAAACTGTGACACACACAGAGACATACACAGATCAACTTACTACTCTCATGCTGCTAGATTGCTTCCGCCTCTGCTCTCCCACGCTCCCTCTCACTTAGATCCACCCCCGTTCATTAATCTTTCTGCACATTCAATTCACTGACTCAACAACAGCCAATCACAGACGCTCATCTAGGGCTGCTGGATTGAGCTTGGTAAAGTGCCTGGAAGTGGTGCTACCTCATTGAATGTGCCATTTTCAGGGGCACCTGCTGGCTGCTATTCTTTAGCATGGGGGGTCCTAAAATGATGGGCCCTCAACCTGCTGTCAATACCATCCCTCAGCTGTCTAGTTTTACCTTGGCTGGCAATTAAAAATAGGGCAGACACCTATGTATTTTTTTCCAAGCAAAGGTAAAAATAGGCAGCTGAGGGTGGCAGCTTGTAGCTGTCTGCTTTATCTGTGCGAAGATGGAAAAATACAGCGGAACCCTACACATTTTTTTCCCATAATTTATTTCTTTTACACCCTATAACATCAAATTGGTTGCCGTATACTAATGTGTATGTTAACCAAGCACAGACCCCATCCAGATTGTGAAAATGCAGTCTAATTTCAACAGCCAATCACAGTTGCTTTCACAGAGCATGAACATCTGTTATTGGCTGTTATGGAGTCAGTGAAGTAAATATGCAGAAAGCTTAATGGGTGGACCGAAAGTAAGTGAGAGTGAACATGGGAGAGCGGACCCGGAAGCAAGCAAGCAGTGGGAGACTGGTAGGATGATCTGTGTGTGTATGTGTGTAGGATAACGTAGAACAGAAGCATTAGTGCATTTGCACTAATGCTTCTGTCCCAGTTAAACTACACACACATCTGAACAGTTACCAAACAAAACCTGAATTTCCTGACTTTTCAGCAAAACGTTTGGGTTCGAGGTGCCAAATGAACATTGCCAAATTCGGTCCAGATTTGAAATTGGGGAACATGTTCGAGCAAAATGTTCGCTCATCTCTGTTCAACACGAATAACAAACCTAATGCAATTCATAGGGGAACTGATTTCCCAGAAATATGCTTGAGATCCCCTCTGACTTGCATTAGGTTCATTATTTATCATCAAAAATACAGTAGTTCATAGCATTCGGTGCAAATAATACAAAACTGAATACATTAATTCATCACTAAATACATTCGCTCATCACTAAATTCTACACAGTGGTAAACATTACCAGGTCCTAACTTTTTGATGTGTGTTGATGCCATTAATTTTTTTTTTATGTTTTTTTTAAATTAAATGGAAAAATGTTAAACTTACAATTTTTGATGTGTTCTTTGTTTTGTGAAGGCTATAATAGATTTCCATATCTTTTATTTACATCTCACACAATGTTCCAACTTTCATGTTATTGAGGTTGTATATCTCACACAGATTGGTAACAAAGGCAAGATAAAAGTACAGGAGAGCGGTATTTTTTCAGAAAACCTTGTTTTCTCTCCCCTTTCTTGATCCATATTTAACTTAAGTGATGCCTTTAAAGGGTGATGTAGAAGGCTTAATATCTCTCACCATATAAGATGTTTGTGAAATCAGAGGTCTTTTTTTTGGCAAATGAATTTACTCAGTGGGCACCAAAATAAGATGTTGAGAAGGTGCTGAAGCCAGAGAGTCTGGTGGAATTTTGGCTCCAAAATTAGTAAAGAATTGTCCTTTTATCTGCAAATGGTATAAAATATTTTATTCGCTGTCTCAATAAATGTCACAACTACAGTATGTCCACTGGCTGTGTGTAACTTTATTCTCAATACTCAATACTAAGAAAACCTACTCCTCAGTTTAGGCTCACTTGTGATCCTGTAATCCAGAGGTTCCCAACCCAACATTGAGAGCCGCATTCACATCTGAGCGAGAGTTGCGAGCCAAATCCAGATCCAACCTCAATCTTTGCAGCTAATGCTTTTCCACAAAAATCACAAAAGTCAGTATACAAAAATCCAGGGGTTTCTACCTTTCCATTCAGATTTGCTCTTCTATGTGGGGCTATTCACAAAAATCACCAAATGGACACCTGCTCTACACCTGGTGCTAATGTACTAAGTTGGTAGGAAGCTGTGAGCCACGCATCACGGGCTTGCGACTCACGTGTGACTACTGAGCAACAGGTTAGTGACCCTAGCTGTAGTCTGACTTTAGGGTAAAATCAAATACTATAACAAAGTGTTACCCACTTTTAGCATGCATTATCTAATAAGTACAGTTTAATGTAAAAAAAAAATACAAACTGTTCCTTACTTGCACTCTCCTGGTCCAATGCAGTGTCTCTGCCACTCTCTTGGTTTCCAATGTATGAGTGAAGAGGTGACATTATGTCGCCATCGCTGGGGCCAAATACTGGACCCAATAACTCAGAGCAGCTCATGCCACTTACACAGGCAGCCAGTGAGCTAAGCAACAAGCTGCAGCGATATAGACTTGATGTCACCATTCCAGACAAATAATGAAGACCAAGACAATAGAAACTATAGTAGAACCCAGGAGGGTAAGTGACAGGGGCGTAACAACATCAGGTGCAGGGGTCCTGGGCCCTGGAGCCTAGGGGGCCCCAAAAGTCCCTTTGGCCTATAGAAAAAGACTACTGCTATTAAAGATTTGCAATAATTGGGGGCCCCGTTGGAGCTTTTGCATCAGGGCCCATAAGCATCAAGTTATGCCACTGGTAAATTACCGTAAGTATTTTTTTAACAATAAATTGTATATATGAAGAAAGTTTTCTGAAAGAGGACAGTTCTTTAAGCTTGATCCTAGATAAATATACATAAAAGTTCTGCCATTATTGAAGACAGAGTTAAAAAACCCAAGAAAGCTGAATGTATTTTCACTGATTGCTATTATATGTATAGTTGAGGCTACTTACATTTATGCTTAGCTCGGAGACAAGAAAATGTTTGATTTATTTGCAGCAAAAGTCCCTATGTAACATTAAAAATCTGTGCTACTTAGTTTAATAATTGGAATAATAATACCCACCACTGTGCATCTAAAAAATCAAAGACCCTTAAGGCCACTTCACATGCTAGGATCTCATTAACGATATCGTTGAAACGTCACAGTTTCGTGATTATACAAATAATATTGTTAGTGCGTCGTTGCGTGTAAACGAACGATGTAGGAAGGAAAAATGGTTGGAACGGTCATCAAAAATTTGAGATCCGGACCTCAAATCTATTGCATGACGCGATTTAGCCCCGCCCCTTTCATGACGCGACCAGGCTCTTAGAAGCAGAGAGGGGCGTGCATAATTACCAGGCAGCAGCAGACAGGCCCGTCCCATCTCGGCTTCCACAGAAAGAGAGAACTCACACAGGTCAAAGTATTATAACCTTTTCTCTTACTTTACAAAAGCGATTTTTTCTGCAAAAGGGATGGCTACAAATGATAAGAGGGGGTGCAGGGACAGGTCTAAAGATACGGGGGGGTCCATTTCTGGGTTTAGGATCCCTTTAAGCTTTGCTGCATATTTTTGTGAGCAGATGCCCATTCTTTGCGACAGTGTCTTTGATTGGCTGTTGGGCCTCTCTACAGTAAATATCTATGAAGTTAACGAGCAGCAGTGGAAGTAGATGCAGCAGGGCGGTGGAACGCGGTAAGTATAATGCTGTTTAATAATTATTTTCTTTATATTTACAGCTCCCCGGCTCCCGAACCCAAACCTGAACTGTAACACAAACTTATCAGGAAAATCAGGAAAGTCTGTGTTCGGGATCTGTGCCTGAACACTAGGTGTTCAATACGGACCCCGAACTTTACAGTTCAAGTTCGCCCATCACTACTCCTGAATTTTTAAAAATGGCACTAGATCCTTAGACCATCTAAGGTCATACCTCAATGATATGCTGACTCAGCATATCATTTAGGATTGAGCTAAAATGGTGTAAGAATCTAGTGCCTTTCGTCTGATGACTATGAAGAGAAGAAACAGGTCAGGAAGTATACCCTAGGGACAGTGCAGAGATACCTATGATATAGAGTCAGTTGTGGACTTTCCTTGTCAGGGTGGGAGTTTTTTTGGGGATACCAGGGTCAATTCAATACAGGGCATTTAGGGTATATCTGTTTCTCTATGACACTCTGTCAATCTGTATTATAGGAGGAACCTGAGTGAGGGAAACCATCTAAAGACTCCAAGAACCTACTGGACGGGTGAGATTGTTCTGATTTTACCAGTATATTGATTCAACTGTTGTCAGCACTCTCCCTTATCTATTATTCAATGGGTAGTATATATTTCTCTGGTATGCTCACCAAGTTAGTAAATTAGTTTTTTTATTTTAATGAGACAAAAGAGAAATTATTTGAATTTTAGTGTTTTTTTTAGTGTATTTTTGTCATATTTTTAAAACTTTTTTGCTCACTTTTTATAGTACCGTATATACTCGCGTATAAGCCGACTTTTTCAGCCCAAAATTTGGGCTGAAAAGTCCCCCCTCGGCTTATACGCGAGTATACAGTATATATACATATATATACATCATATATGTATATATACTGCAGCAGCCCCGGAGGTATACAGGCCCCCCCATAAAGCTCCAGGGCCCCCCCCTTGCGCGGCAGCCTGTAAAGGAAAATCATACTTGCCAGTGTCCTGTCGCACCGTCCGCAGCTGCCGACACGCGATCCCGGGCTTCATTCAGCGTCTTCCGCATTCCTTTAGTCGCGGGCAATGACGTCATTGCCCGCGACTACAGGAAGTCGGAAGCCGGAAGACGCTGAATGAAGCCCGGGATCGCGTGTCAGCAGCTGCGGACGGCGCGACAGGACACTGGCAAGTATGATTTTCCTTTACAGGCTGCCGCGCAAGGGGGGGGCCCTGGAGATTGATGGGGGGGGCCTGTATACCTCCGGGGCTGCGGCTGTATACAGCCCTGGGGCTGCGGCTGTATACAGACCTGGGGCTGCGGCTGTATACAGCCCTGGGGCTGCTGCTGTATACAGCCCTGGGGCTGCTGCTGTATACAGCACTGGGGCTGCTGTATACTACCTAAGGGCTGCTGTATACTACCACTGGGGCTGCTGTATACACCACTAGGGCTGCTGTATATACCTCTGGGGCTGCATATACCTCTGGGGCTGCATATGGGGCTGCATATTCCTCTGGGGCTGCATATAGGGCTGCATATACCTCTGGGGCTGCATATACCCCTGGGGCTGCATATGGGGCTGCATATACCCCTGGGGCTGCATATACATATGGGGCTGCATATACCTCTGGGGCTGCATATGGGGCTGCATATACCCCAGGGGCTGCATATGGGGCTGCATATACCCCTGGGGCTGCATATACATATGGGGCTGCATATACCTCTGGGGCTGCATATGGGGCTGCATATACCTCTGGGGCTGCATATGGGGCTGCATATACCTCTGGGGCTGCATATGGGGCTGCATATACCTCTGGGGCTGCATATGGGGCTGCATATACCTATGGGGCTGCTTATACCTCTGGGGCTGCATATGGGGCTGCATATACCTCTGGGGCTGCATATGGGGCTGCATATACCTCTGGGGCTGCATATGGGGCTGCATATACCTATGGGGCTGCATATACCTCTGGGGCTGCTGTATACTACCAGTGGGGCTGCTGCTGTATACTACCACTCGGGAGGCTGCTGTATACCTCAATGCTGGGGGTTGTATACCTGTGCTGGAGTCCACCCTCGGCTTATACGCGAGTCAATAAGTTTTCCCAGTTTTTGGGGGCAAAAGTAGGGGGGTCGGCTTATACACGGGTCGGCTTATACACGAGTATATACGGTATTTAATAGTCCCCTTAGATGACTTGAAACTGTGATCATTCAGTCACTTGTGCTGTATATAGCATTGCATCAGCACTGCCCTGTGTACCAGAAATCACAATCTCCTATGAACACTGTCCATGGGCGAGTTTTTACATGAGATTCATAATGAAAGGCATGGGGGTATTTAGCAAACCCCCTACTGTTATGGCACTCTGTGATCATGTTACGGCAGGAGGAACAATGTGCCCCCTACTGGCATTTGTTAAATGTCACTGTCAAAGATTAACAGAAGTATTTAACTTATTAACAGCTGCATGTGGAACTTCAATCAACCCGCGGCTGTTAGAAGCACATGATGGTTGATCAGATCAGCCATCATGTGCAGGTAATATTAGGAGTTCTGTGATTAAACCTGCTTCAAAGGTAGGGACATAACATTTTACCTACCAATACATCAAAGGTTGTAAAGGGGTTTAGATGAGGATATAGTGACTTTCACCCTACATGACTTTAAAAGAATTTTCTCACGTCATACTAATTAACTTTTTTTTTAGTTAACAGCATCATCAGAAAAGGGGAACCTGTACAAAAATCTGTAGAATGATTGGATTTTTCATTTCTATTTGATGGGGTCCATCATGTTACTCACAAGTTAAGGTCTATATGTGCTGTTATTATACAAGGTAGGGTATTGTAAATCCTTTAGCGGGATTTGTCATTGAAAATTAGCTAAAAGTCCATATTTTAAGATTAGCTATAAATGAGTCAAATACAAATACCAATGTGATAAGTGAAGAGCAAGGCATTTGGTTTTACAGTTTAAGACAAATTGAGTTTATTCCTTTTAAATGATTCCCCTCATCTAGAAAAATATAATGCTACAACTATGAAACTGTAGTCTTCTATTAAAACGTATTAAAACTGATAAAGTATTTTAGAAAGTGACTAAGTGAAACTGCACAGAATGAGAGCAGTCAAGCATGCCGAGGATTACTATTTGTTTCCTATAGTCACATTTGTATTTCACAATTAACAATAAAGTGTAGTAGATTAACATTAAGTAAAGGTAGGCCTTTTGCATCTAATGAAGTAGTCAACACAGCTGAAAAAGATTTGTACATCTGTGTGTTTGCTAATATTATTTGGTGATGTTTGGAAATATTCTGACTAAGACAACTGATACATTTTTGAGGTTACCATTTGGCATTTCATCGTATCCAAAGTTTGGTTGCTATGATGGGTAATAGATTCTGAATGCTGCAAAAGATTAATGTTATTGACATTTCCTTCCAGTGAAGTGATGATCATAGAGTAACTAGTAAAAAGGCCCGATGCAATTGCATCGGGAGCGCAGTGTAATGAATTGTGTGTATACAGGCGGGTCAGTGGGTAGCAGAGTATACAGGGGGCTCTGTGGGTAGCAGAGTATACAGGCGGGTCTGTGGGTAGCAGATTATGCAGGAGGCTCAATGGTTAGCAAAGTATACAGGCGGCTCTGTGGGTAGCAGAATATACAGGCGGCTGTGTGGGTAGCAGATTATACAGGCGGCTCTGTGGGTAGCAGAGTATACAGAAGGGTCTGTGGGTAGTAGATTATACAGAAGGGTCTGTGGGTAGCAGATTATACAGGCGGCTCTATGGGTAGCAGAGTATACAGGCGGCTCTGTGGGTAGCAGAGTATACAGGCGGCTCTGTGGGTAGCAGAGTATACAGACGGCTCTGAGGGTAGCAGAGTATACAGGCGGCTCTGTGGGTAGCAGAGTATAGAGGCGGCTCTGTGGGTAGCAGAGTATAGAGGTGGCTCTGTGGGTAGCAGAGTATAGAGGCGGCTCTGTGGGTAGCAGAGTATAGAGGCGGCTCTGTGGTTAGCAGAGTAAACAGGCGGCTCTGTGGGTAGCAGAGTATAGAGGTGGCTCTGTAGGTAGCAGAGTATACAGGCGGCTCCGTGGGTAGCAGAGTATAGAGGCGGGTGTGTAGATAGCAGAGTTTGATGTGGCGGGAGGCTGGAGGGATGAGGAGAGATGGGGCAGGAGCGGCGACATCACCGCTCGGCGGCAGGACGTGGCTGCGTGCTGGGGCTGATGGCTGCCCCAGTCACACGCCATTGTCGTCTGGGGCGGCGCGGGGGCTGTAGAGAGGGATGAGTTCCTCCCCAGAGGTCACACATGTGACCTGAGGAAAAGGAGCGGATTGGGCGCTCTGTGGTAAACACAGGACGGCCATCCGATTGGTTGAGGATGGCGAGTGCGAAATAGGCACGATGCTATTGCATCAGGAGCGGGGTGAAAAGAAGAGGTGGTGTAGAAATAGCCGCTGAATAGTACAGTCCTCTCTCCAGAAAGTACACTGTTGTTGCGAGATTTATATGGTGTATATGGTGGCTCAGTGGTTAGCACTGTATATGGTGGCTTAGTGGTTAGCACTGTATGCGGTGGCTCAATTGTTAGCAGTGTATATGGTGGCTGAGTGGTTAGCAGTGTATACGGTGGCTCAGTGGTTAGCAGTATACACAGTGGCTCAGTGGTTAGCAGTGTATACAGTGGCTCAGTGCTTAGCACTGTATATGGTGGCTCAGTGCTTAGCACTGAATATAGTTGCTCAGTAGTATAGCACTGTATATGGTGGCTGAGTGGTTAGCACTGTATATGGTGGCTCAGTGGTTAGCACTGTATATTGTGGCTCAGTGGTTAGCACTGTACAGTGGCTCAGTGGTTAGGACTGTATATGGTGGCTCAGTGGTTAGCACTGTATATGGTGGCTCAGTGGTTAGCACAGCATATGGTGACTCAGTGATTAGCAGAGTATATGGTGGAACAGTGGTCAGCACAGTATATGGTGGCTCAGTGGTTAGCACTGTATACGGTGGCTCAGTGATTAGCACAGTATATGGTGGCTCAGTGGTTAGCACAGTATATGGTGGCTCAGTGATTAGCACAGTATATGGCGGCTCAGTGGTTAGCACTGTATACGGTGGCTCAGTGGTTAGCACTGTACGGTGGATCAGTGGTTAGCACTGTATATGGTGGCTCAGTGGTTAGCACTGTATATGGTGGCTTAGTAGTTAGCACTGTATATGGTGGCTCAGTGGTTAGCAGTGTATATGGTGGCTCAGTGGTTAGCACTGTATATGGTGGTTCAGTGGTTAGCAGAGCATATGGTGGCTCAATGGTTAGCACTGTACGGTGGCTCAGTGGTTAGGACTGTATGGTGGATCAGTGGTTATCACTGTATACGGTGGGTCAGTGGTTAGCACTGTATACGGTGGCTCAGTGGTTAGCACAATACGGTCGGTCAGTGGTTATCACTGTATATGGTGGCTCAGTGGTTAGCCCTGTATATGGTGGCTCAGTGGTTAGCACTGTATATGGTGGCTCAGTGATTAGCAAAGTATATGGTGGCTCAGTGGTTAGCACTGTACGGTGGCTCAGTGGTTAGCAGTGTATGGTGGATCAGCGGTTAGCACTGTATATGGTGGCTCAGTGATTAGCACAGTATATGGTGGCTCAGTGGTTAGCACTGTATGGTGGATCAGTGGTTAGCACTGTACGGTGGCTCAGTGGTTAGGACTGTATGGTGGATCAGTGGTTAGCACTGTATACGGTGGCTCAGTGGTTAGCACTGTATACGGTGGCTCAGTGGTTAGCACAATACGGTGGGTCAGTGGTTATCACTGTATATGGTGGCTCAGTGGTTAGCACTGTATATGGTGGCTCAGTGGTTAGCACTGTATGGTGGCTCAGTGGTTAGCACTGTATATGGTGGCTCAGTGGTTAGCACTGTATATGGTGGCTCTGTGGTCAGCACTGTATGGTGGCTCAGTGGTTAGCACTGTATATGGTGGCTCAGTGGTTAGCACTGTATATGGTGCCTCAGTGGTTAGCACTGTATACGGTGGCTCAGTGGTTAGCATTGTATGGTGGCTCAGTGGTTAGCACTGTATATGGTGGCTCTGTGGTCAACACTGTATGGTGGCTCAGTGGTTAGCACTGTATATGGTGGCTCAGTGGTTAGCACTGTATATGGTGGCTCAGTGGTTAGCATTGTATGGTGGCTCAGTGGTTAGCACAGTATGTGGTGGGTCAGTGGTTAGCAGAGTATACGGTGGGTGAGTGGTTAGCACAGTATACGGTGGGGGGGCAGAATGGAGTGGGGGCAGAGTGGAGTGAGGGAGAATAGAGTGAAGCAGAGCAGGGGTAGAATTAGAGGGGCAGAATGGGGTCCCCCCCCCCTGTTTCCCCTGGGCTCTATGTGCCCCTGCACTGTCTTTAGTCACCCTGCCCCCTCTGTGGCTTCTTACCCTTCTTCCGAGCTCAGATCAATGAGTAGAGGGCCTGAAGTGATGTCTGAGTCATGTGAATGATCACATGACTCTGACATCACCAAAGGTCCTTTAGCCTTGTAGTGAAGATGATCGGAGCAGAAAGAGATGCGGGAGTGTGCCGGATCAGCAGGAGAGGTGGAGGTGATCTATGGCTGGGGGGGATCTATGGCTGGGGGGGGGATCTATGGCTGGGGGGGGGGATCTATGGCTGGGGGGTGATCTATGGCTGAGGTGGGGATCTATGGCTGAGGGGGGGATCTATGGCTGGGGGGGGATCTATGGCTGAGGGGGGATCTATGGCTGAGGGGGGGATCTATGGCAGAGGGGGGATCTATGGATGGGGGGGATCTATGGCTGAGGGGGGGATCTATGGCTGAGGGGGGGATCTATGGCTGGGGGGGATCTATGGCTGAGGGGGGGATCTATGGCTGAGGGGGGGATCTATGGCTGGGGGGGGATCTATGGCTGAGGGGGGGATCTATGGCTGAGGGGGGGGGATCTATGGCTGAGGGGGGGATCTATGGCTGAGGGGGGGATCTATGGCTGGGGGGATCTTTGGCTGGGGGGGATCTATGGCTGGGGGGGATCTATGGCTGGCAGGGATCTATGGCTGGCGGGGGTGTGCGGGCGGCATTGTGCGGGGGTGTATGGCTGGCGGGGGTGTGCGGGGTTCTATGGCTGGCGGGGGTGTGCGGGCGGCATTGTGTGGGGGTGTATGGCTGGCGGGGGTGTGCGGGCGGCATTGTGCGGTGGTGTGCGGGGGTCTATGGCTGGCGGGGGTGTGCAGGCGGCATTAGGAAAGCAGCGGCGCAAAGGAGCTTGGGATTCGGCTACAGTGCCCGAATTCCAAACTCCCGAATATATAAGTAGATGTTGCAGGTTCAAAAGCCTGAGCATGGTATTGTACCTCCGGGCATCTATGATACTGTTGAATATGCCCAGTAAAAGTTTGACTTTTAATTTACACTTTATTATCAGTCTGAAAATCTCTGCAAGTTGACTCTCATGTCAGTTTGTTGTAAATGTGATGGAATTTTTTTCCTGTCAAATATTTGCTACTTTTACTAAGCTTATTATTTTTTTTCCTTTGGTTTTTGATATCACTCACTTTTGAATCCCTGTTAGAACACTTGCACACGTTAAGTTTTTGATGAGTTTTTTACCTCAGTATACGTAAGCGAAAACCAAGAGTGGATAAAACATAGGTAATGTATAATAGAAACCTGTGTACTGCTTCTGCATTTTATTACCCACTCCTGGATTTGGCTTCCAATTTCTGACATAAATACTCACTAAATACGCATTGAATCACTTTACTCCTCAAATTGCAGTTCGAGTACTTTTTCTGATCCTGTTTGATCCTTTTACACCAGTGCCTGTTATTGCCTAACTGACAAGGCCAATTCTTTCGATTCCAACCTGTGTCATTTTATAGGATAACAACTGTGGAATGCTTGAATGGATCCCACTGATTCTTCTGAGCTTTTTTTATGGTACATTGTACTTCATGTTATTGGTAAATTTTAATTGATATTATTGCATTTATTTAAGAAAAAAATCTAAAATTTGATAATGCCTAGTGTAAGACAATAGCACAGGAATAAATAAAGGAACAGTCTCAACCAAATATAGATGCTGAAGATATGAATGACTGATCCTGGAAGGCTATCAAAATAAGGAGGGGGAGACAACTAAAAGCCACACATTAACCCTTGTAAAATAGTCTAAGACTGTGCATTAGTAGTCGCCCCTGAACCTCCATACGCATTTCATCATAGGATTTATCTGGGGAGCAGGAGAATGGCCATGAGAGCACAAACCTGCCAGCTACAGCAGCAGGACAGCAGAACTTCCCTATAAGTGACCCCATTTTGCCACTTTAGGTCAATTAGGGCTATCATAGTTATTTATATTTGCCAAGTGCCAGAATAAATAAGAGAGAGAAAATGTTTCAAATGCATTTTTATTACTTTCTGCAAAGTCACAAATTAACATACAGTAAGATTACTATGCCCTTAAATGATTTGGCAAACGTTGTTGAAGCGGTCTAATAGGAGCGCTAGGAAGGTTTAAATTAGAAGGTTTGGTACAACAGACTTTTATTAGTCCTCTAGGTACCACAACGCGTCTCAACAGGTCAAACTATTTTCAACAGGTGGAAACAACGTTTGCTATTGTTCCATTCTCCCCTGAGAATTAATGGCAGGAGCCACTCTGGCAGACAAAACAATCCAGCAGGACCTGGCGTCACCCAGCAACTGAGAGGACGCTCAAGGACCTAGCGTGACGTAATTTCAGTCTGGCCCCGGTCACGTGACTCAACAAAGTAGCTGCGGAGAAGCCGGCAACGCTACAGCGGGAGCTCAGCGTTCATTCTAACAGCGGATTCGCTCCTTCCACCAAAATCAGGTGGATCGCTCCCCCCACCAACGTCTAAACTGGGGTTGAGCAGAGGTGCACAACCTCAGTAGGTGAGTTAGATCACCCATTTTTAATTATTAATTTTCTCCACTGGGTTCACACATTGTGCTCCTCATTTATATTTTACACTTAAATTATTTGGGACAGCCCATATGATGATGTCATTTTTTTGAATCTTCGGATAGGTTTTTATTGGCAATGTCTGAGTTAAATAGAGACACACCTGTGGATGTATTTTAATGCTCACCTGAAACACACTGCTTCTTTGTGTAGTATCATGGCAAAATCTAAAGAATTCAGCCAAGATATCAGGAACAGAATTGCGGACTTGCACAAGTCTGGTTCATCCTTGGGTGCAATTTCAAAATACCTGAAATTGCCTTGTTCATCTGTACAAACAATTATACACAAAAAAAAACCAAAATGGGAATGTTGAACCATCATACCGCTCAGGAAGGAGATGTGTTCTGTGTCCCAGTGATGAATATGCTTTGGTTTGACATGTGCATATCAACCCAAGAACAAAAGCAAAAGACCTTGTGAAGATAGTGGTGGAAGCTGGTAAGATTGTGGACATTATCCACAGAGAAACAAGTATTATATCAACATGGGATGAAATGCTACTCTGCTAGGAAGATGCTAATACTCCAAAAGAAACATAAAAAAGCAAGATTAATTTTTGCAAATGCACACAGGAAAAAAGACCTACATTTTTGGAGACATGTCCTGTTATTGAACTGTTTGGCCATAATGATCATCATTATGTTTGGAAGTTAAAAAAGGAAGTCTGGAAGCCTCAGAATACCATCCCAACTGTGAAACACAGGGGTGGCAGCATCATGTTGTGGAGTTGTTTTGCTGCTGGAGGGACTGGTGCACTTCACAAAATAGATGACATCATGAGGAAAGAAGATTATGTGGCAATGCTTAAACAACATCTCAAGACATCAGCCAGGAAGTTAGAGCTTGGGCAGAAATGGGTCTTCAAAATGGACAATGATCCGAAGCATACTGACAAACTGGTTAAAAAGAAGGTTAAGGATAACAAAGTCAATATTTTGAAGTGGCCATCACAAAGCCCTTATCTCAATCCAATCAAAAATTAGTGGGCAAAGCTGAAAAGTCAGGTGTGAGGAAGGCGACCTACACACAAGGCTCAGTTACACCAGTTCTGTTTCGAGGAATGGGCCGAAATTCCTACTAACTATTGTGTGAAGATTGTGGAAGGATAGCCAAAACATTTTATCCAATTCATAAAATTTAAGGGAAATGAAATGTTTGTAAACTTGTGACTTTGCAGAAAGTATTAAAAATGCCTTACAAACATTTTCTCTTTCATTATTCTGGCAATTGGCAAATATAAATAATTATGGTAACTAGGGATGAGCGAGTATGCTTGTGACTACTCGGTACTCGGACAAATATCTCGGTACTCGTGGTACTCGGTGAGTACCGAGTAATCCCGCGATACTCTTGCTATGCTCGGGGTCCACCTGCCTGCATGTTGGCGCTCTTTACAGAGCCAGCCCACATGCAGGAATTGGCTGACAGACACTGTAATGCCACAGCCATGTTGGTTGTGGCATTACAGTGATTGGCTGGCCGCACAGCGTGATCAAGTCTTTATAAGACCTGACCGCGCTGTGCTCTTCACTGTGCTCCACAGACAGGCAGTGTAGGGAGAGATGCTGCTGATTCAGGGACAGATTTGTGGCCTTTCAGCTAGTGTAGGTGCAGGGCTGCTAATCTAATACCACAACAGTCCTTCTGAGGACTAATACAGCTGTATACAGGCAAGCAGGGAGGCAGGGTATATAGCAAACTTCTTGTGCTAGTATACCAGCCTGCATCACATCTTGGGCTGGTGTACAGACTGGAAATCTCCAAAACAGTCTTTTTAAGGAATAATTTAGCTCTCTATAGGCAGTAAGGGGTTAGCTCCAATTAGCATACGCCAAAACACTGTATACTCATCAACGTTTGTGTCTGACCATTCCAGCTGCCGGGATTAAACCGCTCTAATCTGTAATCTCAGTGTGCAGAAAAAAAAACAACTCTTGTCTGCATTCATTTACCATCTTAGTGCGGCAGAAGTGGCTTGTAGCTCCAAGTAGAATATGCTAAAACACTGTATACGCATCAGCGTTGTGTCTGACCGTTCCAGCTGCCGGGATTAAACCGCTCTAATCTGCAATCTCAGGGTGCAGTTAAAAACCAACTCTTGTCTGCATTTATTTACCATCTTAGTGAGGCAGGAGTGGCTAGTAGCTCCAAGTAGTATACGCCAAAACACTGTATACGCATCAGCATTTGTGTTTGACCGCTCCAGCTGCCGGGATTAAACCATTCTAATCTGTAATCTCAGTGTGCAGCTAAAATTCAACTCTTGTCTGCATTCATTTGCCATTTTAGTGCGGCAGGAGTGGCTTGTAGCTCCAAATAGTATACGCAAAAACACTTTATACGCATCAGCGTTTGTGTCTGACCGCTCCTGCTGTCGGGATTAAATCGCTCTAATCTGTAATCTTAGTGTGCAGCTAAAATTCAACTCTTGTCTGCATTCATTTGCCATCTTAGTGTGGCAGGAGTGGCTTGTAGCTCCAAATAGTATACGCAAAAACACTGTATACGCGTCAGCGTTTGTTTCTTACCATTCCAGCTGCCGGGTTTAAACAGCTCTAATCTGTAATCTCAGTGTGCAGCTAAAAAGCATCTTTTGGACGCCTTCATTTAGCTGTATACAGGCATCACAACATTGAAAATGCGCAAGGCCGGTGGCAAGAGACAAGGAACTGGACGTGATGGTGGTGCAGGCCGAGGCCGAAGCGATGTGCAAGCTCGATTTGTGCCACGACAAACACCCACATCATCTCGCTCGACCTTCCTGTCCCAATTTCTAGGGGACCGCAGCAGTACACCACTATTAAACCAAGACCAGTGTCAACAGGTTGTTAGTTGGATAACGGATAATGCTTCCAGTCAGTTTGGCACCACCACAAATACTCTGTCTTCCACACGGTCAAGTGTCAGTAGCCGTGAGACTGGACCACACATTCCACACCCTGATTCTCCTTCCTCCCACCATGCTGAGTGCCTGACCCCGGACATAACTGATCCCACACTTGGACACTCTGAAGAGCTGTTCACTTATCCATTCTTAGATTCTGGCCTCTCACCAGCTCCAGTTGAAGTGGGTCATGAGGAGATCGTATGTACCAATGCACAAATATTTGAGCAGCCACGGTCTCATGAAGGCAACGGTGGGAACATGTCTCAACAAGAGGTGGACGATGATGAGACACAATTGCCAGAAAGTCAGGAGGAGGACCAGGGTGCGGAAGTGGAATATGACATGGTGGATGATCCAGTAACTGACCCAACCTGGCAGGAGGACATGCAGAGCGAGGACAGCAGTGCACAGGGGGTGCTAGGCGTAGCATCACAACAGGCCGGAGGAAGCAGGGTGGTGGCCGCAGGCAGAAGGCAGACAACCGTTCCCCAGAACAACAACACGACAGAAGTTGCCTGTACAACTCTTAGGTCTTCCCGAGTCTGACTGTTTTTTAAGGTGTCTGCAGATAATTCCAAAAAGGCCATTTTCAACATCTACCATGCCAGCATCAGCAGGGGAAGCAAAACTAGCAGCCTGACCACCACCAGCATGATCAGGCACATGTCAGCAAAGCACCCGACTTTGTGGGATGTACATCAGAGTACAGGAGCAATGTCTGCGGGTGACACCGCTGCGTCTTCCACTGTTGTGCATGCAAGACAATGCCCTGTCCATACTGCATGTGAAGATGCCTTCTGTCCTTCACCTGTAGTTGCACAAGCAGAAATAGCACCATCATCAACCACCACGTCCTTGTCCCAGCGCAGCGTTCAGTTATCCATACACCAATCTTTGGAACGCAGGCACAAATACGCTGCCAACGCCCCACATGCCACAGTTCTAAATGCACACATTTCGCAACTGCTTGCGCTCGAAATGTTGCCTTTTAGGCTAGTGGAGACGGAAGCATTCTGCGACCTGATGGCGGCGAGTGTCCCACCTTACTAGGTCCCCAGCCGCCACTATTTCTTGTGGAGTGTGGTCCCCGCATTACATAAGCACATGTCACAAAACATCAGACATGCCCTTAACAACGCAGTTTCAGGCAAAGTCCACCTAACCACGGACACGTGGACAAGTGCTTGTTGGCAGGGCCGATACATCTCGCTGACGGCACACTGGGTTAATATTCTGGAAGCTGGAACCCAGTCTGAGCTTGGGACGGGACACGTCTTTCCGACACCAAGGATTGCAGGCCTTAACTCAGTCAGGGTTTCACCCACAGTGTACAGCTCCGGAACGTCATGCTCCTCAGCCTTCTCCTCCTCCTCCACTTCACCCTCCACACCAGTCCCAAGCTGGAAGCACTGTAGCACTGCCTCGGCTAAGCGGCAACAGGCTGTGCTGAAGCTAATATGCGTAGGTGACAAACCCCACAATGCTGAAGAGTTGTGGACAGCTCTGAAACAGCATGCAGACCATTGGCTCACACCGCTGAACCTACAGCCAGGCATGGTCGTGTGTGACAATGGCCGGAACCTTATGGCGGCTCTGAGGCGAGGCGAGCTTCCATGCGTGGCCCATGTGCTCAACCTTGTGGTTCATCGGTTTCTTAAATCCTACCCGGAGCTGTTGGATCTGCTCGTCAAAGTACACCGCCTGTGTGCACATTTTAGAAAGTCACCAACTGCTTCTGCCGACCTTGCCGGCTTTCAGTGGTGTTTGCAGCTTCCGGCTCACAGACTGGTGTGTGATGTCCCCACGCGTTTGAATTCCACACTGCACATGTTGGTCAGGATTTGTGAGCAGAAGAGGGCAGTTGTTGAGTACCAACATCAACTAGGCCATCGGTATACAGTTCAAACTCCACACATAAGACCTCAGGAGTGGACATGAATGTTCGACATATGTACCGTCCTCCAAAACTTTGAGGACTCCACCAAGATAGTGAGCGGCGATGACCCCATCATTAGCGTCACCATCCCACTCCTCTGTCTTCTAAAACGCTCTCTGCTCAAAATCAAAGACGAAGCATTGCAGACGGAGCACGATGAGTTGGAGCAAGAAACCGTACTGGGTGATTACACACAGCCCAGCCTCATCTCATCCCAACATGCATTGGAGGACTATGACGAGGAGGATGAAGAAATAGAGCTACGTTCATGCGGTATTGACGGTAATATATGCACAACCGTCATACCGTCAGTTCAACGTGGATGGCCAGAGGACAGGGGAGAGGAGGAGAAGGAGGAGGAGGAGGATGAGGCCAGCATGGACAGTCATGCTGCTGGTGAGGACCCTGAAGTCTTGAATGTTAACAGTCTGGCGCACATGGCTGACTTTATGTTACGCTGCCTGTCTCGTGACCCTCGTGTTATCAACATATTGGCGGACACTCATTACTGGTTGGTGACACTTTTAGACCCATGCTACAAGGAGAACTTTATTTCTCTTATTCCCGAGGAGGAGAGGCCTACAAAAATGCTGCAGTACCAGAAGGCCATAGTCGCGGAATTAGTCAAAAAATTCCCTTCTGAAAAATCTAGTGGCCATGGTCACGATTCAGTGGACAACAAAGGCGTCTGGCCGAGAGAGGCACAAGTCCAATCCAGCAGAAGTAGGGGAACAACTCAAAGATCTTTGACAGTTTTCTCAGCACCTCCCGTAGCACAGGCCCTGAGGTGCGGGGTAGTGTCACAAGGACTGCAAAGTTTGCCCAGATGCTGTGGGAGTACCTTACCTTACAAAAGTGCTCCTAGATTGCTCTGTGCCTTATAATTATTGGGTATCCAAGCTGGACACGTGGCAGGAATTGGCTCTCTGCCAAAGGGCAAAACTACAAAAGACCCACTTTCTTAAAATGGGCACATTATTTAAAGAGGCCCTCATGCACATCTCTTTCCAGAGGCATTGGGGTGTCTCCCAATTTTTGGCTGCCCTGCCAAAGGGCAATACTACAAAATACTCACTTCCTTATAATGGGCACATTATTTAAAGAGGCCCTCATGTACGTCTCTTCCCAGGGGCATCGGAGTGCCCCACAATTTTTTTTTTTTTAAATCTTTCATGTAATCCAAAAAACTAACATACACCAACTCTGTCTCACAAGTGGGTATGAGCCCTTAATATTTTCTCCAGGAAAATCCATTTTGGTTTCATTTTGTAACGTTTTCTTGACAGTCCGTAAAAGTGGCGTAATACTCTGACAACATTGTTCACAGCAGTGACCTTGGAGTCTGAAATGCTTACAGGGGTCTTCCCAATGCTGTTCCCATGTCATTTGAGCACTGTTCTGATAATTTTATGACATTTTTAGGGTTTATCCATGCTGCGGGGCTCATGGCAGAAAAATACTCGGGTCTCCCATAGGATAGCATTGGGCTCGGTGCTCGGGCTGAGTACACGAGTATCTTGGGATGCTCGGCCCAAGCATTGAGCAACCGAGCATTTTAGTACTCGCTTATCTCTAATGGTAACCCTAATTGACCGAAAACGAGAAAGGTGTATTCTGATTTCATGTCAAACAGTGAGAAAATCATGCATATATGACCTTTTGTATAGTGTATGTAAACATCTCGTTTCAACTGTAAGAGAATTGAATGGATTTTGCAAATGACACTTGACTCAAACTCTGCTCCGAGTTTGAACCAAGTGTCATTTTTCTGTGATCTGATTCTCTCCCATGTGAGAATCGGAGCACAGGTTAGGCTGCCTTCACACTGGCGTTCCCCTCCGCAGCGTTCTGCGGAGGGGAATCGCCATGTGTGCGCAGCCAGCGCAAGCCCCTACGTTTAGAATGGGGACGCACGGTGTTGCGCTTGACAGTGCAGGACCGTGCGCACCCATTCACTCCCATATGTGATCTGTGCGCAGGCGGATGCCTGCGCACAAATCACACACTCCCGCCCACACCAGGGACGCAACATGTCACGTCCCTGGTGCGGACGAGACTGTGTGATCTGTGCGCAGGCATCCGCATGTGCACAGATCACATATGGGAGTGAATGGGTGCGCACGGTCCTGCGCTGTCAAGCGCAGCACCGTGTGCTCCCATTATAAAGATAGGAGCTCGTGGCCGCTGCGGTCACATTGCGGACCCCTCCGCAGAACGCTGCGAAGGGGTCCGCAAGTGTGAACCCAGCCTAAGAAGGTGGAGAACTTAATTTCTCCATCATCTCCATTGTCAGATCACATTCAAATGTAGTCTAATGTTTTATATGCATCCGTTAACTTAAATGGGTGTGCACCGTCTGATATACGTTTCCAATTGTAGCATGCAGAGATTTTTTTTTCTGACGCCAAACCAGCATGAGAAAAAAAATTGCTGATTGCCACTACCCAATAGTATAACATTGGGCTGAATGCTATTTGACAACACATTAGATCGCACTTGGCCGTGTTAATAGTGCAATGAGTCAGGGTGCACATTTGTTTGTACATTTAATGATTTCCACATCTGTACATAATGTCTTCTTATTTCAGTTTCCATCTTTCCAACCACAGTGGAAAAAAAAGCTTTGTTAAAAAGAAGGATACTCGATATGTGAGTATGTGTAAATGTTTAGGAATAAATATATCCACAGTACATTTCCACATCTTCACAACATGTAATGCCCTCATGCACTTTGAGGTTTTACTTAAATTGGAATTTAAATAGCTATTAACAAAACATTCTGGGAAAACAAATATACAGACAAATATGAATGTATTCTCTTGTTCTACAATTACTGTATAATTAAGTTTTGGTTACAATGCCACATTCAAGTTCTTTATGTTGAAGAAACTGAAGTATAGCCAAGATCCCTGTATGGTAAAGCCCTGGGCATCTCAATAGCTACATTTCTGAAAATAAACCACTGAATTATGTAGTAAAAAAAAGTGTCCTCTATTCAAGTGCATTCAGTCATTTCAAGTACAATGGTAGTATAGAAAAAGAACAAACACACCCTTATAATAAGCTTACCTTATTAGTAAACGTTCTACTCCATGGATGGCTGCACTTGTAACAATACATATAACTATGATGACTTTGCAACATTTTTAAGTGGTTAGGCACTTCTCGTAATAGCTAGCACAATGTTGTTAAATGCATAATAAAATATAAAAGTCAACTAAAGAACATGCAGAAGACGTGACAACCTCTAGAATTAAAATGTGGATTTTTTTTGTTATTAATACTTTAAATAAGGTGGTAAGTAGACATGGAGTATAGCTCCAGTTTGGATTTGTGGATATTTTCCACGTTAATACAAAATATTACACATATTCCATTTGCTGCATGGTTGATCTGCATTATTTTGCTGGGGGAACATGGCATTGAAATGTTCCATTAGCCAAATGATTTACAATGATTTTTATGACTAAGATGAACACATCTTTAATTGGACTCTGTATCACCGTTTCTTGAATATAGTGTCTGGGAACTTGCTATCCACCTTATGGAGACAGCTAAGTAGGTGAGGAGATTGTAGCCACATCCCTCCTCTAGGAAATATGCAAATTTGCACTTCAGTAAGGAAGGAGCTGCTTAAACGTGGCACTAGAGTTATTCCACTTCCTTACTGAAGTGCAAATTTAAATATAGTGATAATGTTTCATAAAGTATATAAGAATACTTTTCCCCTACAAAAACTGCTATTTCACGAAGTCTAATATATGTCACGTCACACTGAACTATGCACTACATGATACTGTTGGAATATAGTTGTGTATTTGAAGTGTTCTCTATCATGATATACATGTAGTCAGGAACAGTCTCCTACTAAGTATGACAGCCCACATACCCACTCTGTTTGATCGCTCCAAAGCCTACCATTCACTCATCATGATGACCACCACACAAAGATCACATTCCACTCAGTACGATGGCCCCCACAGCTTATCACACAATACGTTTGATGACCACCATAACCCCTACTCAGTATGGTAGCCCTTTCAACCACTCATTAAGTATGATGGCCGCACAGCCCATCACTCAGTATGGCTAGGGTCACACTTAAAACTTGAATTGCGTTCACAGCATCGAAATCCTGATGCGGTGAACGCAATTGCCTTCTCACACATTTTTGAGGAAAAATGTGTGTTGTAAACCGCACTGCAGTAACCGGATTGCTCAGGATGTGTAATCCTGAGCAATGCGGCTACTGCATAGTTTGCTTATCCGTGCTGCAGCACGGATGAGCAAACTGTTCTATCTATTTAAATCGATAAATTTAATAAATAAATGATTGCTGAATGTCTCTAGGGGGGGCTTAGTCCCCCTAGAGACCGTACACCCACTCAGGTGGGCTTCTACTGTAATGTCCCATGCGACGGGCTCTTTTGAGCTCCGTCCATTACCCCCAAAGTCGTCGTCCCCCCGTATCTATATAGAGGGGTCCCTGCACCCCTCTTGTATAGTTCTTCCTGTATGTGTCATAAACGAAGTATTAAAGTATAGATTATTGCTCATAGTTACATGTTATTGTAGGAAGTTTCCTTTTCAATCCATGGGCGGGGCTGTGTGCTGCTGCCTCCGCCCGCTACTTCATTATGGCCGCCCCCTCTGGGCTTGCTCCAGTGTTGATAGGGCGGCCGCGTCATGAAAGGGGTGGGGCTATTGGTGTGACTCAAAGTTAGCCCCACCCCTTTCATGACGCGGCCGCCCAATCAACACTGGAGCAAGCCCAGAGGGGCGGCCATAATGAAGTAGCGGGCGGTGGCAGCAGCACACAGACCCGCCCATGGATTGAAAAGGAAACTGCCTACAATAACACGTAACTATGAGCAATAATCTATACTTTAATACTTCGTTTATGCCCATACATTAAGAACTATACAATAGGGGTGCAGGGACCCCTCTATATAGATCCGGGGGGGGGACGACTTTGGAGGCAATGGATGGAGCTCGGAGGAGCCCGTCGCATGGGGACATTATAGTAGAAGCCCACCTGAGTGGGCGTCCGGTCTCTAGGGGGACTAAGCCCCCCTAGAGACATTCAGCAATCATTTATTTATTTAATTTGAGGATTTACAATAGATAGAACAGTTTGCTCATCTGTGCTGCAGCACGGATGAGCAAACTATTCAGTAGCCACATTGCTCAGGATTACACATCCTGAGCAATCTGGTTACTGCAGTGCTGAGGATAGAACCGCTCCGAAAACTGCAGCCTGCATGATTTTTAACGCAAGCTGCAGTGCCGGAGACGGACACCGGATTGCTTGTGAAGCAATCCGGTGTTTAGCATAGGCTCCTATGAGGAGCGTTTCCTGGTCCGGTTTTGAGCTTTTTGGAAGCTCAAAACCGGATCAGGATTTTAAACAAAAACCGGAGATTTGACCCTAGCCTATGATGACTTACAAAACCCCCCACACTCAGTATGATGGCATCCAATTTTTATCCCCATTCAGTCAGCCCTCACTGTTTATCCCCTACTCAGTATGACTTCCGCCACAGCCCATCATTCAGTATGATAGTTGCTATGACTCCCTCACTCAGTTTGATTGCCCTTGCCCTCACAGCCCTCACTCAATTTGATATCCCCCTTTACATAAGCTGCAGCTCAGGAGTCTGTGGAATATATTAAACATGTTTATTTCCTCTGGACTTGTAAAAAGTTAATGTCTTTTTCTGCTGGTCAGGTGATGTGATTTTGCTGACCACTCCCACTACCCTTTAAATAAGCACATGACCCATGATGTTGTTTATAGAGTTCATTCCATACAAGACTATCTTGGTCTGATTTTTCTGGAGATCTGCCTTCTAGAAGCTGAGCATTTTGGTAGCCTTGGAGTTGGGCTGATTTCTCAAGTATTGTATCCTTTTTGTATCCCTGGTCTGTCAACCTTTATCTGTGTTGTATTACCTGCGGCTGACCCTTGCCAGCCAATGCCCTAGCCAGGGTTACCATAGGTGACAGGCAGGGACTAGGTACATAGCAGGGGGAAAGACCTGCTCGCGGTGTCAGGGCAGTGACGGACAGACACAGGGCAATGTCAAGAGGTGTCCCCTTCCCCCACTCCCTACTGTTAAAGCCTTCCTTTCCTTTACCATCCTGCTGTCCTATTGTGTTGCGCTGTGCGGCAGATATCTTTATTGTCTTTACAGAACATTATGAATGTCCCACTATTTCTGAGTCTTGATGGGTCAGTCTGATGCATTTGCATGCCTGACCCAGATCCTCACTGATGAGGTTACAAGTTTGCAGACACAGGTGCTGCAGCAGGTACAGCCAGTTATTATGTTCCTGGCCTCAGCTCATGACCAGGCTCAACCTGAAACTGATATCTCTCCTTGATAGATTTTCAGGGGGAGAGATAAATTTATGGTGTTCAAGGAAGTCTGCAAGTTATATATCAGGCTCTATCCTTGTTCCTCAGGGAGTGAGGAACATGGGTGGGGATTATTCTCTCCCTTAAGGTACCTTCACACGCGGCAATATTGCTAGGCAATTTCACAGGCAATTTGCTGGTTGCAGTGAATGCATTGTTCCATTTTCTTGCTGTGTACAAAATGGAATAATGTGTCCATTATTTCACTGCAACCAGCAAATTGCCTGTGAAATTGCCTAGCAATATTGCCGCGTGTGAAGGTACCTTTAAGGGGATCCCCAGACCTGAATCTCTTTGCTGCTGACCAATTCTCCATCTTTGCGGTTGGTGGATGAGTTTTTTATGGCCCTGGTCTTCCTTGCTTAGTCCAATCTCCATAAACTCATGCAGGGAACATGGCTGAAGGAAGAGTATTGCTCTGAGTTCTGGAGATGGGGCACTGACACTCAGTGGAATAACCTTGTCCTTTGACATAAGGAGGTATGCCCTTCCCCCTCCATACTATTAAGACCTCCGTTCCATTTGCCATCCCGCATTCTTTTCATGTTGCACCATGCAGCGGACATCTTTGCTTTTCTGTCCGTGACACTCATGCATTATAATTGTCGCGCGCGGTGGCTCAAGTGGTTAGCACTGTAGCCTTTGCAGCACTGGGGACTTGAAGTCCTGGGTTCAATTCCCACCAAGGACACTAAGGACAACATCTGCAAGGAGTTTGTATGTTCTCCCCGTGTTTGCGTGGGTTTCCTCCGGGCACTCCAGTTTCCTCCCACATTGTAAAGACATACTGATAGGATGTTTAGATTGTGAGCTCCAAGAGAGACAGCATTACTCGTGTATGTAAAGTGCTATGGAATTAATAGCGCTATATAAATTATTATTATTATTATTATTATAATTGCTAGAAAACACCACAGTTTTTGTATCCAGTACATCATGGCTAGCTATACTATGCCATTATTCAATGCATATACCATTACCTAGTATACCTGGAATAGGTCCGGACATATAATCAAACATGACTGATCGTACCGAAATTTAATAGAGAAAATTTCCCTAAGGGAAAAAAACCGATCATGTAGTCATTTCTATGAAAGTATAAATTTTATTATTAATTAAGGGATGTGCGGTATAGGGGGTGGGGACAAGGTAGAAAACCAGCATGATACAATATTAGTTTTTTTCATTGTTCAACAACTTCATACATGTATACACCCAATATACAATTTCGATTTTATTTTATTACATATCACAAGATGGTATACATATATTGAATTTCAGGTGAGGGAAAAGCATTTAAACAACAATTCTATTCCGTGTATTATTCAACCTTATAAATTGCCTATAGGCAACAAGGGAGTACCTGGGGATGTATCTACAGCAATGAACTGCAATTAATCAATTGGTTTTTTAGGTATGCAAAAAGTTTATCATATGTGACCAGCATATCATCTCCTCCTATCTATATGTTTACATAGCACTTGCTTGTTGGTCAGATCATCTCCCACATAGGGGATTCAATTCATAGAATAGAGGTCACCTGTATGTGCTAGCCAAATTGTAAACAGCACCTCAATGATATAAATAGAGGAAATCTACAAATGCCTATTCCCAGCAAAAAATTGCCAGGAGATGTATATACAGCATAAATAGCAATAAATCATTATGTCATTATATGACCACCATATCATCTCCTCCTAAATATAAGCTTACACATAGCAATTGCATGTTGGTCCAATCATCTCCCACCTGGGGAATCCAATTTACCAATTGAGAATCACCTATACATGCAAAACAGCACCTCAATGGTATAAATAGAGGATATTTGCTGGTGCAGCCTAAAAGCCTCTAATACATCCTAGAATAGGGTAATTTCCCCTCAGGCACACACTCGGGGAACTATTACATCATCCAGTTATAACCACAGAGTTGTCACAATGCTATTCCGTACCTATTTATCTCAGCCGTCATATCATGCGAGCGCCCTGATGCGCATTTCGGAATTTCTCCTTCTTCTGAGGGCTTAGTGAGTGAGGGGGAAGGGGCAGGATAAAATCATCAAAAACTGGGAAGATACCTGTAATTCGTGCTCATCCACGCTCATGGATCTACTTATTGGTCACAATTCGAATGTGATAGATGACATCGACTACGAATTAGATAAAAAACAGACAGAGCTACATGATATAGTTCAACCAGAGAGGTTGATGGAATTTGAGAAAGAGTTGGAGAAAAAACTAGATGTATGCGTCAAAAAAATACGCGATGTACACCTGGGGAAATTCCAAAGGGATATGAAGGATAAGGTGGAGGGCAGAATGTACATGTGGAAGAGAATAAAGGTGCCTAAAACTGATGATGGAAGGAAGGAATCTCATTCATCGGTTACATCACTCAGTGATCAATCCGAGAGTAATGTGGATGAGAGTGGGCCGGAACAGGGAACTTCAGTAAGTGTAAATCGAAAAAACAAGAAATACACGTACACCTTACTATCCGACTTATAATCAACGGAAGCGTAAGAACAAATCAGGATCACCAAATGATAACAAAGGTGACAATAAGGTAATTAATCTAAGTTCCTATACTCTAACCGACTCTGATTATACATTGCTATCTAATTGACTAACCTTCTCACCAGTAGCTGGCTTCGATACATTCGGGGCTATTAAGGACCTGCAGTTATTTGCGAGGTCGTTATATTTTAAAAGGCACTTCTTTAACCCAAGTGTACATTCTGTCTTCCCTACAGAGGAAGAACAAGCGGTATTAACCTCATTGGATGATCTCTCTCTGGAGCACAAAGTGTCGGAGAGAGGTAAGATACCTTCTAATATTAAACCACACTCTAAAAAATTCCCTCCTCTCTCTTTATGTGCCAATATTGATCTATTTGTACAGGTAGTATCGAGGGACCTTGAGGAAATCCCTCGATATGGTGGCATGGACAATTTAACGGGTGGTGAGAGAAAACGCCTAAAAGAGTTGAAAAGTCTCCCGGACGTGGTGCTGAAGCCGGCTGACAAAGGTGGCAACATAGTTATATGGCCGAGATCCATGTATGAGGAAGAGGCTTTTAGACAATTGCGCAATAAAATCTGCTATAAGAAATTGACCTTCAACCCTCTTTCAAAATACATTGATGAACTGAATAAGATATTGGATTTGGCAGTAGAGGAGGGTGTTGTCACCAGTCAGCTGGCTTCAGCGCTACGTATTGTGGAGCCGTCGGTATCTACATTGCATTTACTACCAAAGATTCATAAGTGCCAGACGGTTCCACCCGGGAGACCGATCATATCTGGAAACAACAACTTTCTGGAGAATATAAACAGATGGGTGGATTCGATGCTCCAGCCCCTTGTTGAATCACTGCCATCATATACGAGGGATACCATGGACTTTCTAAAGAAGGTTGATGGAGTTTCTCTAAGTGGGGGTGCAGTTATGGTGTGTGGGGATGTAGAATCCCTATACACCAATATTAAACACGCTGATGGTTTGCGGGCGGCTAGGTTTTTTCTTTGTAGATCACATCTACCATTGGACTTGGTGGAATTTGTCTTATGTTTATTGGAGTTTTCTTTAACCCATAATTTTTTTACTTTTAAGGGGTCCTTCTACCTGCAGCTCCAGGGAACGGCTATGGGTGCATCATTTGCACCAGCTTATGCAAATTTGTTCCTGGGGCTGTGGGAGAGGGACCTCTTTTTGACGGATGGTGGCATCCCTGCCGATCGCGTCCCTTTTTGGACGCGATATATAGATGATGTTTTCTTTATATGGCAGGATGAAATAAGTGAACTTGCACCATTTATGAGGGGATTGAACTCCAATGATAATAATATACATTTGACTTATTCCTACTCAAGTACAAGGTTAGACTTTCTAGATGTATCTATTGAGTGTGATGGTAGTGGTATATTACAGACCTCATTATTCCGTAAACCTACCTCCACCAACAGTGTATTGCACGCCACATCAGCGCACCCCAAGTACATGATAGAATCTGTACCTACGGGTCAGTTTCTCCGGTTGAGAAGGATGTGTTCCCGGATGGAAGATTTTGAGAGACAGGCCACAGATCTTAAAGGTAGATTCATGGAGTGTGGATACAGCAAAAGGATGATAAAGAAGGCATACAATAGGGCAAAGCATTCATCACGCAACCAGTTGTTGTACTCACGTATGAGTCATGAATCTATCAATCCAGTTAGATTTATCACTGGTTACAATAGTGGATATGCAAAGGTACGAAAAGCCCTAGAAAGATCTTGGCATATTCTACAGGCGGATCCGACCCTGGCTAAAATTCTACCAGTTCAACCACGGATGGCTATCAGACGTGGTAAAAACTTGAAAGACCATCTCATTAGAAGCCACTATGATGGCTATGGTAAAGGAACATTCCTGGACAAATTCCCACCCTCAATTGGCTGCTTCCCCTGTGGCAAGTGTGTGGCTTGTCCCAACATACAGCGTAGTAACTCGTTTGTTGATTCTACTGGATCCAACACGTTTGCGATTAAGCAACGTATTACTTGTGAATCCAGATGGGTTGTTTACTACGGTGTATGTCCCTGTAAAAAGATTTATATAGGGTTAACTAGTCGTCAATTAAAAATACGAGTAAGGGAACACATACTGGGTATTGAGGCAGCCAAAGATATTGAGGATGAGACTTTTTAAAAACCATCCCTAGGCATTTTAAGAAGTACCACCATTGCAATGGGAAGGAATTTATGATACGCGGTATTGAGATGGTTGATTTGGGCATACGGGGTGGAAATGCCACAGCTAAATTAGCCCAACTGGAAACGCGTTGGATTTGGACACTAAAAACAGTTCAACCAGCAGGCCTTAATGAGACCATTAGTTATGTACCTTATTTGTGAAGTCTGGAATTGATATAGGGGTATTGTCGTTTGTTTTTATATTGTTTTTATTTTCACCACACATTTATTGTTTTTATTTTTATCTTTATTCTAGCATTGAGACAATCAGGCCATTGTTTTGATATTGATATGATGACACAATACATCCGATGATTTAGCGATTGAACACTATGAAGAAGGAAAAACTTGGACGGTGCTAAGAGAGACAAATGTCAGAACTACTTACATGTGATTGATTCGTATTTTGCATGTGACATACGGATGATGCCTTGTATTCTCTGTATTGAGCATATATGATTGATTGACTTTAGGGTGTACATATGGGTGCAACTGACTATCTGCAGGTGTAATCACTCTTGTAATATATGTGGTGCTATAAGAGGGAGTTCACCTTAATGACATCTGGTGTATGGTGATATTGAGACATTAAGAGACGGATTCCTTTTCCCTTTCCCTCCAATCCTTCCCCTCCCCTTTCCCCTCCCCCCCCCTTTTTTTCCCCCTTCCCCTTCCCCTCTCCCCCCCCTTTTCCCCCCTCTCCTTTCTTACCCTCCCCTCCCCCTCTTTCCCTTCCCCAATACAATTATCCATCCCCCTTCCCTTTCTTGAAGACATGGATATTGACTTAGGCATTTTGGATGTACAATAGTCAATGTAAATATGTGCACCACTATTATGATTAAGTACTCTTTTGATATTTATGCATCGTAACTAATTGTATGTGGGTATTCATCTATATGTGTGTGTATATATATGTAATCAGAATATATAGTCTTCTATTGACTGTCCTTATTGATTGCCTTCCAACCTATCCCTACCATAAAAACCTTTTTTTCCCCCTCCCTTCCCCTATCCAATCTTCTCCTCCCCTCCTCCAAGACATGGACATTGACTCAGGCATTCTCAATGTACAGGGGTCATTATAAATATGTGCACCGACTGTCATGACTATGTACTCTCTTGTTAGACATGCATTGTAATTAACTGTATGTGGTGTATCCTTTTATATGTACATATGTGTAATCAGCATATATGATTGCCTATATGTGGTGCTTAGGTTGTGCTGTATGCAATATGTGTATATGTCTTTGGGGATAAGTAGTTGAGATCGGTTTTCCATATGCTGATATTTGTATTGCATTCACCATTTAAGCTATGTACCAAAGTACTAATGGACTCATGTGTGTGCCTTATGATGAAGTGGATATCATTCCCCGTTCGATCTAATGTTCGGTTGTGTATCATTGGATGCTGTGTTTTTATGTGCATTGAGTTAATATACTTGACTCCTTGTGAACTACATTCTATCTGTTTAGCTCCTGCTGCTGTGCGGGCGCTTCCCCAGTGGCGCCGTCTCGCTCATCGGCTTGGCGTTTCTATGGGGAGTGTACTATGGGTCAGCTGACCCACTGGCACACCTCTCCATGACGCCGCCGTTGGTGCGTGGTCGGACATGACGTTGGGCTGTAAGCGTCCGCCACCATAGCAACAGGAGCGGCGTGCTGATTGGCTATCGTTGCTATTTTATCCTGCCCCTTCCCCCTCACTCACTAAGCCCTCAGAAGAAGGAGAAATTCCGAAATGCGCATCAGGGCGCTCGCATGATATGACGGCTGAGATAAATAGGTACGGAATAGCATTGTGACAACTCTGTGGTTATAACTGGATGATGTAATAGTTCCCCGAGTGTGTGCCTGAGGGGAAATTACCCTATTCTAGGATGTATTAGAGGCTTTTAGGCTGCACCAGCAAATATCCTCTATTTATACCATTGAGGTGCTGTTTTGCATGTATAGGTGATTCTCAATTGGTAAATTGGATTCCCCAGGTGGGAGATGATTGGACCAACATGCAATTGCTATGTGTAAGCTTATATTTAGGAGGAGATGATATTGTGGTCATATAATGACATAATGATTTATTGCTATTTATGCTGTATATACATCTCCTGGCAATTTTTTGCTGGGAATAGGCATTTGTAGATTTCCTCTATTTATATCATTGAGGTGCTGTTTACAATTTGGCTAGCACATACAGGTGACCTCTATTCTATGAATTGAATCCCCTATGTGGGAGATGATCTGACCAACAAGCAAGTGCTATGTAAACATATAGATAGGAGGAGATGATATGCTGGTCACATATGATAAACTTTTTGCATACCTAAAAAACCAATTGATTAATTGCAGTTCATTGCTGTAGATACATCCCCAGGTACTCCCTTGTTGCCTATAGGCAATTTATAAGGTTGAATAATACACGGAATAGAATTGTTGTTTAAATGCTTTTCCCTCACCTGAAATTCAATATATGTATACCATCTTGTGATATGTAATAAAATAAAATCGAAATTGTATATTGGGTGTATACATGTATGAAGTTGTTGAACAATGAAAAAAACTAATATTGTATCATGCTGGTTTTCTACCTTGTCCCCACCCCCTATACCGCACATCCCTTAATTAATAATAAAATTTATACTTTCATAGAAATGACTACATGATCGGTTTTTTTCCCTTAGGGAAATTTTCTTTATTATAATTGCTGTACAGCCACTCACTTTACATGATGTCCACAAACCCCCTCTCATAGTATGATGCTATCACAACCACTATATTAGTATGATGCCCTTCCCAGCAGTATGATGACCCCACAACCTCCCATTCAGTTTGATGGCCTCCACAACACCTCATTCAGTATGATGACCACCAAAAACTCCTACTTAGTGTAATGCTTTAAAGTCCCTCATTCAGTATGATAGCCGACACAATCCCTCACTCAGTATATTGATCCCCACAACATCTCACTTAACATGATGACCCACATTGCCTCTAACTTAGTATGACGGCTCCACAGCTCCTTACTTAGTAATATGATCACACAGCCCTTCAATAAGTATGTTCCCAGAAACACTTGTTTTATAGCCGGAAGTCTGTGGGCGGAGCCTGTCACTAATTGACTTACATTGAGCTCGGTGCTCTGGCCGAGTACACAAGTATCTTGGGATGCTCGGCCAGAGCATCGAGCACCTGAGAATTTTAGTACTCACTCATATCTAATTGCCACATAAACCCCCACTCATAATAATGTCCCACAACTTCTAACTCAGTGTCACGATCTCCACACTGTCCTTTTCTGCTGTGTTACTATTGTGTGGAAGCTGTCAGTCTGTTTTCGTTCTGCTGGGTCTGTGCTGCAATCAACTGTGTTCACTTCCCTTGATTAGTCCTCTACTTAAAAATGCTAGCTCCTCCATCCAGTGTCAGTTGTACACTTGCTGATGCTTGTGTAAGACTGATCTCTCTGTGCTCTCTGCCTGACCAAGCCTAACTTTATTCCCATACCTGCACTTTGACCATTTGCCTGTGGCCTGACTACATTTTTGCCTGCTCCCTGTAAACTGTCTTGACTTTCTGGTTTTCCTGACCCCGGCTTGTGAATTGGATTTCGTCTCTGACTACCGCTTGTTGTACTGTGCCATTTCCTGGACCTGACCTAGGATCGTTTGACTTCCTTTTACTTATCCAGTATTATTATTAGAATTACTATCTGTAATTGTAATGTTTTTCTTCACTTCTGGGACTCGATATTACTGCAGTGACTATCATCAGACTCAGAATTTTGATCCCCACAAACCACCCCACTACTGTTCACACCCCCACACAGTATGGTGGCCCTCACAGGTTAGCCCACACTAAATATGACAGCCCCTCCACCCCTCATCCAGCATGATAGAGCTCCTATATATTTCACACTCAGTATCATTGCCCCAACAGTCCTCCACTTGTACCCTACATGTACCCCACAGCCCCTCACTTATTATGATACCCCCTAAGCTTCTCACTCAGAAAAATGAAAGCCTCCCACTCAATGTGATGGCCCCTACAGCCTCTCACCCATTATGATGTCCCATAGCTCTCCAATTAGTATGATGTAGTGATGGGCAAACTCGCCAATACTCAGGATTGGCGGACTCACCCAGACTTTTTGATAAATCTGAGTTTTGGGCTGGATGTAACTCAAAATTGAGTCCGAACCCTGATCTCAGATTTTGCGGTTATGGGATGGGGCAGGGGGGCTATAAAAGAAAGCTTGCAATTAATAAACATCATCATTATACTTACCGGGTCCAAACATCCAGCATCCTACCATCCTGCCAAATCTACTTCTGGAGCCGCTCTTTAACTTATTATTATTATTTATTTATGTTGCGCCATTAGATTCCATGACGCTTTACATATGGAAAGGGCAGACAAGGACAAGTACAATCTATGCGGACAATCAAGTCAAACGGGTACAGGAGGGGAGAGGAACCTGTCTGCGAGGGCTCACAGTCTTAGAGGGGTGGGTGGGGATATAGTAGGAGGGGGTAGTGCTGGTTGTGTGATAGTGTGGTGGACCGGGTCTCATTGCAGGTTGTAGGATTGACAGAAAAGATGGGTCTTCAGGTTTCTTTTGGAGGTTCCCAGGGTAGGTGAGTGTCTGATGTGTTGGGGCAGAGAGTTTCAGAGTATAGCAGATGCATGGGAGAACTCCTGCACGCGCTTGTGAGAAGAGGCGATGAGAAAGGAATAAAGGAGGAGCTCTTGGGAGGATTGCAGGTTGTGTGTACAAGTACATTAAAATGCTATACCAGGATTCCTCCCTACGCAAAATATTAGAGGGAGGTTTCAGGTGCGTTTCTAGAAAGGGCCGAGACCTTGCCAGCTGTGTTTCGCCCAGCCAGTTCAAGCTAAACAAGTGTGAGGTGAAACCATCCTAGATGCGATATATGGGCAATTATATAAGTGGACAATTACAGTGCAAAATATGCAAGTATATGATCAAAACCGATTTGTTTAAGGATAGGGTCAGCGGAAAAAAATTCAAAATTAAAAGTTACATTAACTGTTCCAGCACATATGTAGTGTACATGGCGACTTGCTTCGATTGTGACCTAGACTACATCGGATGCAGAAGCTGACCTCTGAAAAAGTGCATTTCAGAGAACATTGCAGGGGCAGATCCTAACAGCACCAGTAGTAAGAAGTCAATGTCAGGATTCTCCAAACATTTCTTAGAAGTGCATGGTGGTAGGACCAGTAGCTTAACCATCAGAGACTTGGAACTAGTCAAAATATTCTCACACGGGGGAGATCGTATATCAGATCTACTTAACCGGGAAAGCTACTGGATCCTTTGTTTGAATAGTAGGCTTCTGAGAGGTTTGAACAACAGAAATGATTTAATGTATTAATTTATTAATTTTTCTGATAATTTCATACATATTTCATCTCTTGCGGCATAATAATGAGTAGCATATGGGCTATCTATCTACGGGCTAGATGAATTATCGGTAACCAAAAGATTACAGTTGAATTATTTTACTACATAAGATCGGTGTCTGTTGGATCAGTATAACGGTTGATGTGCACATTTCTCCACCTGATTGTGTGTGTTGTAATTCATATATAAAATCGTCACAACTTGATCTTTAATATTTGGTTACTCTGTTATTCATCTATTCATTTATTCATTGATTTATTGCCAATATGCGCTGTAACATAGTTATATGCATTGAGGTCATGAATTTTGACGGAAACGTTTGTGAATTCTGGTTATTCTTTCCAATTTATTGTTTTTACTGTTTGCCATCCATAAATTGATTGGTATATTTTTGTACTATCTATAATAATTTTATGAACTTGATTAATTTTATCTTTTGCATATTTACATGCGATGCCATGCTAGCTATTCTCTGCTTTTTCCATAAAATTATTGTGGAGTTTTCCTTGTTTGGTAACCACTTCACTACGAACTACAATGAATTTCCTAATTATTTTCAGGTGTTACCAATTTGTAACAATCACAGGTCTTTTGTAATTTTGTATGTATATAGCGTGTGCTATTTTTAAGCTCTTTGTCATTGATAAAGGTTTTACCAAAACGCGTCTGACGGGGCTTGCCGCCTGTTATGATGCTTTTATCATCGTTGTGATGTGTACATGAATAAAGAAAGTTTGTTTCAATGGAACAGGAGCCGGCTTTTTCTGGACATAGGCGGTTGCCGGCCGCCATTGCGCACCTGACCCTGCTCTCGTGAAAGAGGGGTGAGCTTCTTCCATTCCCTTTTCCTTTGTGGTGTGAAGAGGATGCAAGATATTGCAGAGGATCTGAGGAGGGCTTTGAGGGTGAAGAGTTAATAAAGATGGCTAAATGTCTGTTTTTTTTTCTAATAATGTTTTTTCTCTTTGTTGTGTTTTCTTAACTATTTACTTGAAATTCTTAATGGCTGGGTCTAACTTGGCCCGACATTAAGAATTCTAGGTTTAATGCCAGCTAGTAATACAAAACTGGTGTTAACTCCTTATTACTCAGCATGCCACCACCACCAGGGCCACTGAAAGAGCACCTGAACATGGCGCTATGATGAATGTGCCATTTTCAAGGGCAGCTGTGGGCAACTATTCTTCAGCATAAGGGGCCGAAAAATGATGAGCCCTCACCCCTCTGAGAATACCAGACCTCAGCTGCCTAGTTTTACCTTGACTGGCAGTTAAAAATAGGGCAGAGCCTAACACATTTTTCTTTTGCCAGTTAAGGTAAAAATAGGCAGCTGAGGGTGGCAGCTTGTAGCTGTCCGCTTTATCTGTGCTTAGATTTAAAAATATAGCGGAGCCCCATGCATTTTTCCCCCATTATTTATTTTATACCCTATGATGCTAGGTTGGTTGCCATATACTAATGTGTATGACAACCATGCACAGACACCGTCTAGATTATGAAAATGTTGTCTAATTGCAACAGCCAATCACAGACAGTCTCACAGAACATGAGCATCTGTGATTGGCTGTTGTGGAGTTAGTGAAGTGAATATGCAAAAAGGTTAATGGACAGGACCGTAAGTGGGTGAGAGGAAGCATGGGATAATGGACCTGGAAGTAAGCAAGCAGCAGGAGACAGGTAAGATGATCTGTGCATGTCTGTGTGTTTGTCTATCAGTGTTTGGCAGGTTTTGGACACCTTTGAAGGTGTTTTCTATACGTTTAATGTTCACTGTCATTGATTTTAATGGTGTTCAGGGTGATTGGTGAATTGTTCGTCAAGCAATTCGGTGAACACCCTGCTTTTGGCGAACACAGTCAAATTTGAACTCGTTCATCTCTAATTATGATGTCCTCACACAGCCTCTAAGTCAGTATTATGCCCTAATACTTAACATGACTCCCTCTGCAAAGTATGATACTCTCCACAGCACATCATTTAGTATGATGCTTTCACAGTCCCCATAACAGCGCTTCACATGAAGAGATCCTGTCAGCTGATCGTGTTGCATTGCTATGGTGACCAGATTGAGGTTGCAGAGAGTGACATATATGGTCACCAGATCTGGTCACCATAGCAATTTTGACATGTTGCTATGGTGACCAGATCAGGTGGCTGTGCATAGATCTGCAACTTCCAGTCATGGTGTGCATTGACTCATTGAGGTTTCCTTGAGTCACCATTCTGGTAAGCATGGAACCCCCAATCATAGTAGTTAACATGCTTATTTGTGCTGTCTTTGGGTGATCTCAGGAGTCACCGTACACCAAACTACAGCTGGTTCATTCAGTGACTGGAGGCTGTGATGAGAATACTGTACTCTTAATTGCAGACTCCATTCAAGAAGACATCACAGAGGATTGAGGAGGGGTATTAAGGTTGAGGGGTTATTAAAGATGGTGTCGTTAAATGTCTCTGTCTTTTTATGTCTACAAAAAATTTTTTTCTATATGTTATATCTAGTGATGAGCGAGTATGCTCTGCGCTGCTCGATACTCGCACGAGTATCACGGTACTCGCGATACTCGTGCTGTGCTCGTGGTCCTCATCCCTGCATGTTGGTGCTCTTTAGAGAGCCAGCCCACATGCAGTGATTGGCTGGCAGACCACTGCAATGCCACAGCCCTGTTAGTTGTGGCATTGCAGTGATTGGCCGGCCTGCACAGCGTGACCGAGCCTTTATAAGACCCGGCCGCACTGTGCTCTGCACACAGCCATCCGGACAGTGAGTGTAGGGAGAGTGTCTGCTGCTGCTTAGAGACAGATTTGCGGCCCTCATAGGTAGATCCGGAGCAGGGCTGCAAACTGCTGCTGACCACAACAGTCCTTCTCAGGACTAATCTAGGAGGATATAGGCAGGGTGATCCAGATCAGAATCCAAGCTTTTCTGTGACCATAACAGTCACCAGACTGTTGTACTTACTAGCTTGATACAGGATAGGGACTAAAATCCTACTCTCCTGTGACCATTACAGTCACCAGACTGTTGTACTTACTACCTTGATACAGGTTAGGGACTAAAATCCTTCTCTCCAGTGACCATAACAGTCACCAGACTGTTGTACTTACTACCTTGATACAGGTTAGGGACTAAAATCCTACTCTCCTGTGATCTGAACAGTTACCAGACTGTTGTACTTACTACCTTGATAAAGGTTAAGGACTAAAATCCTACTCTCCTGTGACCTCAACAGTCACCAGACTGTTGTACTTATTACCTTGATACAGGTTAGAGACTAAAATCCTACTCTCCTGTGATCTGAACAGTTACCAGACTGTTGTACTTACTACCTTGATACAGGTTAGGGACTAAAATCCTACTCTCCTGTGACCTTAACAGTCACCAGACTGTTGTACTTACTACCTTGATACAGGTTAGGGACTAAAATCCTACTCTCCTGTGACCATTACAGTCACCAGACTGTTGTACTTACTACCTTGATACAGGTTAGGGACTAAAATCCTACTCTCCTGTGACCATTACAGTCACCAGACTGTTGTACTTACTACCTTGATACAGGTTAAGGACTAAAATCCTACTCTCCTGTGACCTCAACAGTCACCAGACTGTTGTACTTACTACCTTGATACAGGTTAGGGACTAAGATCATACTCTCCTGTGATCTGAACAGTTACCAGACTGTTGTACTTACTACCTTGATACAGGTTAGGGACTAAAATCCTACTCTCCTGTGATCTGAACAGTTACCAGACTGTTGTACTTACTACCTTGATACAGGTTAGGGACTAAAATCCTACTCTCTTGTGACCTCAACAGTCACCAGACTGTTGTACTTACTACCTTGATACAGATTAGGGACTAAAATCCTACCCTCCTGTGACCATTACAGTCACCAGACTATTGTACTTACTACCTTGATACAGATTAGGGACTAAAATCCTTCTCTCCTGTGACCATAACAGTCACCAGACTGTTGTACTTACTACCTTGATACAGGTTAGGGACTAAAATCCTACTCTCCTGTGACCATTACAGTCACCAGACTGTTGTACTTACTACCTTGATACAGGTTAGGGACTAAAATCCTACTCTCCTGTGATCTGAACAGTTACCAGACTGTTGTACTTACTACCTTGATACAGGTAAGGGACTAAAATCCTACTCTCCTGTGACCTCAACAGTCACCAGACTGTTGTACTTACTACCTTGATACAGGTTAGGGACTAAAATCCTACTCTCCTGTGACCATTACAGTCACCAGACTATTGTACTTACTACCTTGATACAGGTTAGGGACTAAAATCCTTCTCTCCTGTGACCATAACAGTCACCAGACTGTTGTACTTACTACCTTGATACAGGTTAGGGACTAAAATCCTACTCTCCTGTGACCATTACAGTCACCAGACTGTTGTACTTACTACCTTGATACAGGTTAGGGACTAAAATCCTACTCTCCTGTGATCTGAACAGTTACCAGACTGTTGTACTTACTACCTTGATACAGGTTAGGGACTAAAATCCTACTCTCCTGTGACCTCAACAGTCACCAGACTGTTGTACTTACTACCTTGATACAGGTTAGGGACTAAAATCCTACTCTCCTGTGACCATTACAGTCACCAGACTGTTGTACCTACTACCTTGATACAGGTTAGGGACTAAAATCCTTCTCTCCTATGACCATAACAGTCACCAGACTGTTGAACTTACTACCTTGATACAGGTTAGGGACTAAAATCATACTCTCCTGTGACAATTACAGTCACCAGACTGTTGTACTTACTACCTTGATACAGGTTAGGGACTAAAATCATACTCTCCTGTGATCTGAACAGTTACCAGACTGTTGTACTTACTACCTTAATACAGGTTAGGGACTAAAATCCTACTCTCCTGTGACCTCAACAGTCACCAGACTGTTGTACTTACTACCTTGATACAGGTTAGGGACTAAAATCCTACTCTTCTGTGACCATTACAGTCACCAGACTGTTGTACTTACTACCTTGATACAGGTTAGGGACTAAAATCTTTCTCTCCTGTGACCATAACAGTCACCAGACTGTTGTACTTACTACCTTGATACAGGTTAGGGACTAAAATCCTACTCTCCTGTGACCATTACAGTCACCAGACTGTTGTACTTACTACCTTGATACAGGTTAGGGACTAAAATCCTACTCTCCTGTGACCTCAACAGTCACCAGACTGTTGTACTGACTACCTTGATACAGGTTAGGGACTAAAATCTTACTCTCCTGTGATCTGAACAGTTACCAGACTGTTGTACTTACTACCTTGATACAGGTTAGGGACTAAAATCCTACTCTCCTGTGATCTGAACAGTGACCAGACTGTTGTACTTACTATCTTTATACAGGATAGGGTCTAAAATCCAAATCTCCTGTGACCCGAACAGTCACCAGACTGTTGTCGCTGTATACAGGCAAAATGCGCAAGGGCGTTGGCAAGGAACAAGGAAGAGAACGTGATGGTGGTGCAGGCAGAGGCCGAGGTCGTGTGCAAGCACTAATTTCGCAACAACAAAGGGGCACATCTACTCGCTCACACGTCCTGTCCCAAATTCTTGGGGCCCGCTAAAGTACACCGCTCTTGAACCAAGATCAGTGTCAACAGGTTGTTACTTGGATAGCGGATAATGCTTCAAGTCAGATTGGCACCTCCACAAACACCCTGTCTTCCATACGGTCAAGTGTCAGTAGCCCTGATACTGCACCGCACATTTCCCAACCTGATCCTCCTTCCTACCACCAGGCCGAGTACACGTCCACGGACATTACTGATCCCACACTTGGATACTCGGAAGTCCAGAAGTGTGTACCCATGGGTGAGTGGAGGTACATGGCAAATTGCAATAACAAAATTTAAATTCCGCTGTCATTTGTGTGTGGTGTGGTGTGGTGAAGTCTGGCCCAATCCAACCTTTCTTTATCTTGATCAGAGTCAGCCTGTCAGCATTTTCAGTTGACAGGCGGGTGCGTTTATCAGTAATGATTCCACCTGCGGCACTGAAAACACGCTCTGACAAAACGCTAGCGGCAGGGCAGGCCAGGACTTCCAAGGCGTAGAGAGCCAATTCATGCCACGTGTCCAGCTTGGAGACAAAATAATTGTAAGGCACAGAGGGATCTCGCAGTATAGTTGTTCGATCTGCAAGGTACTCCTTCAGCATCTGGCCAAACTTAGCATTTCTTGTGGCACTACCCCGCTCCTCATGGGCTGTGGTACGTGAGGGGCTGAGAAAACTGTCCCACATCGTAAAGACTGTTCCCCTTCCTCTGGCGGATTGGACTTGTGCCTCTCTCGGCCGTACGCCTTGGTTGTCCACCGATTCCTGACCTATGCCGCTAGCGTTTGGTGAGGGGAATGCTTTGCCTACTTCCGTTACTATGGCCTTCTGGAACTGCTGCATTTTGGCTGACCTCTCCGCCTCAGGAATAAGAGAAATAATGCAGAAAAAGAGTCCAATGACCGGGCACTACACCTGTGGAGCTCTGCTAAAAGCCTGCCGGCGATCCCCGGTGCCTGGTGTTGCACAGCCTTAAATGAATAATCAGATATTCAAAAAAGAGAATAAAGAAAGGCGGCACTCCCCGTGTAGGCTGGTGGAAGGGTGTTTTAATCCAGGAAGATCAATCCATTAAAACATTGTTAGTGCGGTGGGGAGAGGGAGTGAGAGGCCGTCGGAACGACGGTACCGTTTCGTATCGTGTAGTGATACTTCTGCGCCGTATTTTTGTAACCAGCCAGATCCAGCAGGCAGCGACGGGCTGCCCCCAACCCCCAGGTGCCTATTTGTACCTGGCCGGACACAAGAATATAGGCGAGCCCCCTTTTTTTTATTATTTCATGAATTTCATTAAATAATTTAAAAAAATGCGTGGGGCTCCGCGCAATTTCTATGTCTAGCCAGGTACAGCTAAGCAGCTAGGGACTGGAATCCGCAGCGCAGGGAGGCCCAAGCTTTCTGGGCACCCCCGCTGCAAATTGCAGCCTGCAGCCGCCCCAGAAGATGGTGCGTTCATTGAAGCGCCATCTTCTGCCGCTGAACCCCGCTCTTCCAGTGGCCCTGGTGCCGGGTGGCTCACTGGGTAATAAAGGGGTTAGGGCCAGCTTTGTATTATCAGCTGGCCCTAAGCCCGAAATTTATGGCGGTCACGCCAATATTAGACATGACCGCCATGAATTTCCAGTAATCAATATAAAAAAAAAAACAGAGAATTTTTTTTTATTAAAAATAAAACAAAAAAGCCATTAGGGACTCCATCTTTATTTTAAAAATCCTCTTCCGTCCGACGTAGTCCAAAACGCAATCTCAGCTCTGCTACTTCCCTGTCTGTGCTTAGACAGACAGGGATGTAGCAGAGCTGAGAACTGACTAAACAGTCAGGGTTCAGCTCAGGGCATTAGGACCTGAGCTGAACTCTGCTGTCAGCCAGACTCGCTCTGCTCCGGAGATTCCCGAGCAGTGACGGAAGTTAATTTATTCACTGCTCCTATCACCATTCGGGAATCTCCGGAAACAGAAGCAAAGAGACTCGGGGAGCGAGTCTGCGGCTGAGGCGGCAGCGGCGGCGGAGGCAGGGGTAAGTAGCCGCCGGGCCGATGCACCCCCCCTCTCCCCCTTTACCTCCTGACCCCCCTTCCCCCCTCCCCCCCCCCCCTTCAATCTTTTTTTTTTTTTTTATTATTCTTTAAAAGCCAGCGGCTTTTTGCCGCTGGCTTTAAAAGAATAACATGGGGATTTGCAGGTTTTTTCTCTGCTGCCAGACCCCTTGTAGGGTCCGGCAGCAGAGGAATCGCTGCAATACTTGCCTCCCCATTCATTTACATTGGACTCGCTAGACTCGCAACGAGTAGCGAGTCCTGGACTCAGACTCGTTGCAGTCTAGCGAGTCCGAGTAATTTAGGATTCGCCCATCTCTAGTTCAGAGGTGTCAGCCAGTGATCTGCCTGCTGTTTCAGAGCTGTCCACACCTCTTCTGCATTGTGGGGTTTGTGACCTATGCAGACTAGCTTCAGCACAACCCGTTGCCGCTTCGCAGAGGCAGTGCTGCAGTGCTTCCAGCTTGTGACTGGTGTGGAGTGTACAGTGGATGAGGATGCGCAGGAGGAGGGGGAGGCTGAGGAGCATGACATTCCGGAGCTGTAGAGTGTCGGTGAAACCCTGACAGAGGTAGGGCATCCAATCCTTGGTGTGGGAAGGACGTGTTCTGTCCCTCGCTCAGACTGGGTCCCAGCTTCCACAATATTAACCCAGTGTGCCGTCAAGGAGATGTAGCGGCCTTGCCCACAAGCACTTGTCCACGTGTCTGTGGTTAGGTGGACTTTGGCTGAAACAGCGTTGTTCAGGGCACATGTGATGCTTTGGGACACGTGGTTATGCAATGCGGGGACAGCACATCTGGAGAAATAGTGGCGACTGGGGACCGAGTAACGTAGGACAGCAACCGCCATCAGGTCGCGGAATGCTTTCGTCTCCACCAGCCGGAAAGGGAACATTTCTAGCGCTATGAGTCGCGAAATGTGACAATTTAGGACTGTGGCATGTGGGGCGTTAGCAGCGTATTTGCGCCTGCGTTCAAAGGTTTGCTGAATGGATAATTGAATGCTGCGCCGGGACAAGGACGTGCTTGATGGTGGTGTTATTTGTGCGTGGGCAACTTCAGGTGCAGGGCCGAAGGCTTGTTCGCGGCCAGCATGTACAGGGGATTGGCTCGCACGCACAACACGCGAAGACGTAGCAGTGACATCAGCAAGCACCGCTCCTCGACTCTGTTGTACTTCCCACAAAGTCGGGTGCTTGGCTGACATGTGCCTGATCATGCTGGTGGTGGTCAGGCTGCTAGTTTTCGTACCCCTGCTGATGCTGGCATGGCAGGTGTTGCAAATGGCCTTTTTAGAGTCATCTGGAGCCAACTTAAAAAACTGCCAGACTCGGGAAGACCTAACATTTGCACAGGCACCTTGTGTCGTGTTGTTGTTCCGGGGAACGGTTGCCTGCCTTCTGCCTGCGGACACGACCCTGCTTCGTACTGCCTGTTGGGATGCTACGCCTCCTTCCCCCCTGTGCACTGCTGTCCTCACTCTGCATATCCTCCTGCCAGGTTGGGTCAGCTACTGGATCATCCACCACGTCGTCTTCCTCTTCCTTGGCTAATCGCTGGACTGCTCCTCCTTCTCCTCATGTGCCACCATGATGACCGTTACAATAGTTAGGCTGTTGTTTCAGGTATACCCCCAGTGGTAAATTTTTACGCCCATTCTTTTAGAATGGGCATTACAACGACAGGATACCCGCTCCTTTTCAATGGGAAAAATGTTTTGAGGCCCTCCTGCACGTCTCTATCCAGGGACAATGTGGAACCTCCCAATTTTTGGCTGCCCTGCCAAAGGGCTATACTACAATACACCCACTTCAGGTTTACAGGCCCTCCTGCACGTCTCTATCCTGGGATAATGTGGAGCCTCCCAATTTTTGGCTGCCCTGCCAAAGGGCTATACTACAATACACCCACTTAAGGTTTACAGGCCCTCCTGCACGTCTCTATCCTGGGACAATGTGGAGCCTCCCAATTTTTGGCTGCCCTGCCAAAGGGCTATACTACAATACACCCACTTCAGGTTTACAGGCCCTCATGCACGTCTCTATCCAGGGGCATTGGTGAACCTCCCAATTTTGGACTGCCCTGGCAAAGGAAATTACTACAATAGACCCAGTTCCTCAAAATGGGCACATTATGTCAAGACAGGGCTTCATGTACGTCTCTTCTCAGGGTCATCGGAATGCCGCACAATGTTTTCACGTAAAATCTTTCATGTAATCACAAAAAGTAACATACACCAGCTGTATCTCACTATTGGGTAGGTGCCCTTAACATTTCCACCTTAAATATTCATTTTGGTGTCATTTTGGAAGGCTTTCTGGTGACTCTGTAAAATTGGCGTGAAACTCGGACAACATTGTTCACAGCTGTGACTTTTGAGTGAGAAATTCTTCCAGGGGTCTTCCACATGGTGTTGTCATGTCATTTGAGCACTCTTCTGAGACTTTTGTGACATTTTTAGGGTTTCTACATGCTGCCGGCAGTCATTTCATAAAAATACTCGGGTCTCCCATAGGATAACATTGGGCTCGGTACTCAGGCCAAGTACACGAGTATCTCGGGATGCTCGGCCCGAGCTTCGAGCACCCGAGCATTTTAGTACTCGCTCATCACTAGTTATATCTGCTTTACTATCTACCGTATATACTCGCGTATAAGCCGAGTTTTTCAGCCCAAAAATTGGGCTGAAAAGTACCCCCCTCGGCTTATACGCGAGTCAGTGCTGTATACCGATGTATACATCGGTACATACCGATGTATACATCGGTATACAGCAGCCCCCGCATCCCCAGTAATCCAGGGCCCCCCCAGCGTCTCTCCGGTCACCTGAAAAGCAAACTATACTTATCAGTGTCCGCTGTCCGCGCCCGCTCGCCTCTGCCGTCTGCGATCCTCCATCTTCATGCGGCATCTTCCGGGTTCCTGTGCTCGTCGCAGGGAATGACGTCATTCCCTGCGACGAGCACAGGAAACCGGAAGACGCCGCATGAAGATGGAGGATCGCAGACGGCAGAGGCGAGCGGGCGCGGACAGTGGAACGTCATTCCCTGCGACGAGCACAGGAACCCGGAAGACGCCGCATGAAGATGGAGGATGCAGATGGCAGAGGCGAGCGGGCGCGGACAGCGGACACTGATAAGTATAGTTTGCCTTTCAGGTGACCGGAGAGAGGCTGGGGGGGCCCTGGATTACTGGGGCCCTGTATACTACCGCTGGGGCTGCTATATACTGCTGGGGCCCTGTATACTACCGCTGGGGCTGCAATCTATTACCACTGGGGCTGTATATATTACCATTGGGGCTGTATATACCACTGGGGCTGTATATACTGCTGGGGCCCTGTATACTACCGCTGGGGCTGCAATCTACTACCACTGGGGCTGTATATACTACCACTGGGGCTGTATATACCACTGGGGCTGTATATACTGCTGGGGCCCTGTATACTACCGCTGGGGCTGCAATCTACTACCACTGGGGCTGTATATACTACCACTGGGGCTGTATATACCACTGGGGCTGTATATACTGCTGGGGCCCTGTATACTACCGCTGGGGCTGCAATCTACTACCACTGGGGCTGTATATACTACCACTGGGGCTGTATATACCACTGGGGCTGTATATATTGCTGGGGCCCTGTATACTACCACTGGGGCTATATATACTACCACTGGGGCTGCTGTATACTACCACTGGGCCTGTATATACTACTGGGGCTGCGTGTATACTACCACTGGGGCTGCTGTATACTACCACTGGGGCTGTATATACCACTGGGGCTGTATATACTACTGGGGCTGCGTGTATACTACCACTGGGGCTGCTGTATCTACCTCTGAGACTGCTGTATACCACACTGCTGGGGGCTGTATACTTGTGCTAGGGTCCACCCTCGGCTTATACACGAGTCAATAGATTTTCCCAGGTTTTGGGGGCAAAAGTAGGGGGGTCGGCTTATACACGGGTCGGCTTATACACGAGTATATACGGTATTTGAAATTCTTAATGGCCAGGTTTAACTTGGCCTGACATTAAGAATTTCTGACATAATGCCAGCTGGCACTACAAAGCTTGCATTAAACCCTCATGACCGAGAATACCACCACCACCAGGGCTGCTGGAAGAGCTGGGTAAAGTGCCTGGAAATGGTGCTACGATGAATGCAGCATTTTCAGGGACAGCTGCAGGCTGATATTCTTTAACATGGCGGGGCATAAAATGTTGGCTCCTCTCCCCACTGAGAATACCAGCCTTCAGCTGCCTAATTTTACTTTGGCTGGCAATTAAAAATAGGGCAGAGCCATGCATATTTTTTTGCAAGCCAGGGTAAAAACAGACATCGGAAGGTGGCAGCTCACAGCTGTCTCCTTTATCTGTGCGGAGATGGAAAAATACAGTGGCGCTCTACGCATGTTTTTCTCATTATTTTTTTTTTTTACACACTATGATGTCAGGTTGGCTGCTATACACTAATCTATATGACAACTAAGCACAGACACCCTCTGTCACGTTCGCAAAGGCAAGTGTACTTGGTAGCCAGGCAGACAGTCTGTTGGGCTTTTACCCACCTCCGTGGCCCTGACCGGACAACTTACATTTACTGATGATTGACAGTAAACTGAGTCCAGGGGTACTGGTCCTCAGGTCCAGAGTTTGGTCAGCCTGGAAGCAGCTGAAGTCCACTCCACCAAGTGGGATCGATATGCCTTCCTGCTGCACTTTATGTTTAGAGTCTTAGCTGCCTGTGAGCTAACCTGTTCTTCTCTGGGTTACTTTCCTGGTGGTCTCCCAACCAGCAGGCAGTGTGAGCCTATGATGGGTGCTGCTCTGTTTCTCATAGCTCAAGGCTCTCTATACTTCTGTGCTCTTGGGTCCACACACATGACCAGGAGACTTGGAATCCCCTGGCCTCGAGACTTGGCTCCCAGGGCTTGCAGTCCCTGAATAATCAAAGACTCTTGTCTCTCTTCTCTGTGCCACCCCAGGGTGAGCCTCTGCAGTTCTCACACCCCAGAGCTCTTCACTCCTTGTGCGTCTTCTCCCTTTCCTTCCTCACACTAATCTCTCCTTCTGACCCCTCCCCCAGCCAGAAGAGGCAGCACCCTTACAACTAGTGGATTGTGCTCCCCCTTCTGGTCAGGGATCAGGCTTGTGTGTGTATGTGTGGATACCTGATGTAGGGAGGTCCATGTACTTCTAGGCATGATACCACCACCGGTTAGGGAGGTGATACCATTGTGGCAACTGGACAGTAAAGGCACCACACATCGAGATTGTGAAAATGCAGTTCAATCGCAACAGCCAATCTCAGACGCTCTCACAGAGCATGAGCGTCTTTGATTGGCTTTTGTTGAGTCAGTGAAGTGAATATGCATAAAGGTTAATGGGCGGGACTGGATGTCTGAGTGGGAGCGTGGGAGAGCGGACCAGGAAGCATGCAAGTAGCGGGGAGACTAGTAAGATGGTCTGTGTGTGTCTGTCTGTGTATGTGTGTAGGATAACGTAGAACAAAAGCATTAGTGCATTTGCACTAATGTTTCTGTCCTAGTTAAACTACATTGATCATCTTGGTTCTGCTTTTGCACACAATCACCCAGTATATTTACTGTTGTAATTGTGGTGCACCCTGTCTTTCCTTCCTAAAACTACCGTAGATTATCTACACACATATCTGAAAAAGCACTGAAAAAAATACAAATTTCCCGACTTGTCAGAAATCCATACTCGTTGAAGGTGCCAAAAGAACATTGCCAAATTTGTTTTTTAAGCAAAGTTTGCACATCTATATTTAGTATACTGATATGTTTCTATATATTTTTTCAGATATGCCCCATTTTTGCATCTACCCCGTAACAACTGCTAATGCCCATAACAACGGTGGTGATTAAGAGGTCTTACTCCCTCAGTGATGTTTTACAACTTTGAATGGGGAATAAGTAAATAGCACCTCCCTGTGGCCACAAATCCTGCAGGTAACAACTGTGTATGACAATTGACACCCACGTGGATCGGCCCAAATGTTCGATTAACCCCTTTAATGCCACTCATAGCAGTATCTAAAAGGTTAAAAGGAGATTAAAAGTAGAGATGAGCCACCACCCCAGTGTTCGAATTCGATTCGATGAATCGACGGGGTGTTCGAACACCATGGAAAATGAACAAACCGGGCCTGTGGGGCTTTTTCACTTACACAATGTATATACATACATTGTGGAAGTGAAAAAAGTGAAAGAAAGTGTTAAAAATAAAAAAATAATCAATGCTCACCTGTCCGCGGTCCACCGAAGCCTCCGGCAAGGTCCTGCGGCTTCTAGGACCTGTGGTGACGTCATGTTCTCGCGCGAACTCCGGTCACATGACCGGAGTTCCCGCGAGAACGTGACGTCACCACAGGTCCTATTAGCAATAGGACCTTGCCGGAAAGCGTAAAATAGATATTTTAATTATTCGGACCCTTTCTTTTACTTAGAATAAGGGTCCGAATCAAAAAAATATCTATTTTACTCTTTCCGGCAAGGTCCTATTGCTAATAGGACCTGTGGTGACGTCACGTTCTCGCGGGAACTCCGGTCACGTGACCGGAGTTCCCGCGAGAACGTGATGTCACCACAGGTCCTGGAAGCACAGGACCTTGCCGGAAAGCTTAAAATAGATATTTTTATGTTTCGGACCCTTTCTTTAAGTAACTTTTACCGAATCATAAAAATATCTATTTTAAGCTTTCCGGCAAGGTCCTGTGCTTCCAGGACCTGTGGTGACGTCATGTTCTCGCGAGAACATGACGTCACCACAGGTCCTAGAAGCCGCAGGACCTTGCCGGAGGCTTCGGTGGACCGCGGACAGGTGAGCATAGATTATTTTTTTATTTTTAACACTTTCTTTCTTTTAGGGGATGTTTATTTTGGCTCAAAATGCGGCAGATGCGGTTTTCTGACCGCATCTGCCGCATTTTCGAATCAAATTCGAACATGTTCGAAATTCGCCGAATTGGAACCAAATTGTTCGAATTCGGCGAATGACTCGAATAGCGCCAAAATCGACTCGAATTTGAGATTGGCGAACTATTCGAGTCGAACATCACTCATCTCTAATTAAAAGACCCCATTTGGATTGGATTGTCCCTCCGTGATTGTAATCATGGGTGACAATCCTTGCCATGGTATCCTGAGGTCATCTGATGACTCTAGGGTATAATAATACCCACAGTTTGTGAGTGACTGACAGGTCTTACATGCTGCAGTCATATGCAAAAGTAAATGGTAGAAATGAAAATGGCAAACCACCCTGCAAAAAACAAGAACTAATATGGTTCATTCAGCAATAAAAAGAATAATCAAATTACAGCTCTCAGTATATGGCGATAAAAAAACAATTACATTTTTGTAAAATGTAGTTTTATATTGCATAAAAAAGTATAAATCTGGTATTGATGTATCCATATTAACAATCACTGAATTGCAGGCTTTTACTAATTTTGTATCTGTAAAATCTGAATAAAAAGTGATCAAAAAATGAATATCCCAAAATGGTATAAAAAAAATCTTCAACTTGTCATGAAAAAATAAGCCCTCATATACCATTGCTCGCCAAAAAAAAAAAAAAGTTACAGATCTCAGAATATAGTGACAAAAAACTATTTTTTATTAAAAATATTTTTTACTGTGTGATAGTAGCAAAACATAAAAATAACTATAAAAATTTGATATAGCTGTAATCATACCGACCCGAAGAATAAAGTCGTATTATCACTCATACCACACAGTGAACTATGCAAAATTAAAAATAAGAACTAGTCTTGAAAGGCTCTCTATTTGATCATTCTACCTACAGAAATAGCTTTGTCACAGAGGTGAAGAATCAGACAGCAAAAATAGAAAATAAATATAATAATATTACTTACTGGAAGTAAAGGGAGGTCAAAATGAACCCAGGTCAGGTCCAAGAATTAGCGCAGTAACAGCCAAGGGCAATAAGAGACGAAGTTCAAGCCAAAGTCAAGAAAACCAAGAGGACAATACATAACAAAGGTAGCAGGAAATAAGAGTAGTCAGATCACATGCAAATGGTAAAAGTCAGGTAAGGGAATAAAGTCAGACTGAGTCAGGCACAGAGCACAGGAGATCAGACCTACACAGGCACAGGCAAGTGTGGTACCCCACTGGTCGGGATGCCACAGAGGGGTACTGCACCCATAAAAGAGTGTGTAGTATTCCTGTGGCTGATGAATTGGGATTCTGCATAAAGGGCCCTCATGACTTGCATCCACACACACACCCTAGGTGGGAGACCATGGGTGGACCCGCTGTAGGGAGGACTCAGTCGCATGGGAGGAGTGACAGGAAAGAAAAGTGTGTGGGTGGGAGGAGAGTCAGGGAGTTAGAAAGAGGACAGTGAGAGAGGTCCGTTGGGGAGCGAGGAGTCAAAGACGGTGGAGGAGCCGTCAGGACGGAAAGGGACCCTAGAGGCCCCAGGTCTTTCGGCGCGCCAAAGACGGACGCAATACAATTACCGGCCGGAGGAATTCAGTCCCAGAACGGAGGACCGGCCTTGAGAGCGGTATGGGTGTTCACCCCCGAGCCGCTAAACTGGAGGCCCAATCTTCTTTAGGAAGTCGTGGCCGACACCCGGCACACCCATAAAAAGGCACCATATAGGATCCCGAGGGCTCGGAGAGGAATCGCTCAGATAGAAAGGATCCGAGGGAGCTGGCTTCAGGCTCTGCTCGCGGAGGCGCTGAGGGAGACAGGAGAGAGCGCAGGAAGAGACCGGACAGGAACGGCAGACCTAAGTGCGGCACCCCAATTTCCAGCGACTACTCAGGCCAGGTAGACCCAAAAAGACTGTGCTTGAAGACCTGCCAGTAAACCCATTCAGTGTTACAAACTTTGTGTTGTCCTTTATTCTCATAATCGATTACTGCCCCTGGGATCCCGCTCCACCTACGGGGAGCATAATCATCTTGCTGCTCCACCATCACCCTGGAAGTCTGTCCCGCAGTGCCGGTAACATTACCAGAACTGTAGGTGGCGCCACAAAACACTTTAATTTTATTATTTTTATTAACTGTTTACCCCTTTTTTAGCGACCACCAGGGCCACTGGAATGGGCAACAGGCCCTGTGACATCCCCAGTAAATGAATGCCCAGAACGGGGAACCCCACGGCCCTGGGGTGGGTCACAAGTGTACAATCGACACTGAGTGAAGGGGCAAGCCTGCTTAAGTAGAGGCCTGATCAGGGAAAAGTGAAGACAGGTGATTGCAACACAGACTGAGAGCTTCCAAAACCATAGTAACAAACAAGGGCAGAGTGGAGATCATGATACACAACAATAGTAAAAAAACAAGGGCAGAGTGGAGATGGTGACACTACCTCCAAAAATAAGGATAAGGCTAGGTTCACACCTACGGTTCTATTTTCAGATCCTGATCCGGTTTTGAGCATTTAAAATGCTCAAAACCGGATCAGTATACGCAGCCCATAGGCTGCAATAGAAAAATCGGATTGCACTATTTGCAATCCGGTTACCGGATTCGGTTTTGGAGCCCGCGGGAAAAATCATGCAGGCTGCATCTATTGCGCCGGTTTAAAAATTGGATCCGTTTTTTTTTATAATGGGAGTCTATGGGAACCGGATCCGGTACCACAAGATACATAAATGTACCTTGCCGTACCAGATCCAGATCCGGATGCAGTTTTTATAATTGCAAAAACCCACATTTCAAAACCGGATGCATTAATGCATCCAGATCCGGAATGAAGGTTGCAATTTTACTATCAAGTGATAGTATGAAGGCACACGGTAAAACTGTATCCAGTAATGGATGCGGATACCGGATTGTGCCTTTTAAGTGTAACCCTAGCCTAAGGCTGTTTTCATGTATCTTACGCTCTCGACTAAGTACTTACAGTGGAATTTCCATGTAAATCCTTCAAACTATTATTCAGGTAAAACTCTGATGGAAACACTCACTACAATGAGGCAGATGAAACTACTGGGGACTCCATCTGGTCTCTGTTTCAGCAGTGTCCCATCATTTTAGGTGTCTTTTGAGTGCATACATGTGGGTGACTAGAGTTCTGTGCATGCCTAGAAAAGATGGATACCAACAGAAAAGACACATACCGTATATACTCGTGTATAAGCCGACCCGTGTATAAGCCGACCCCCCTACTTTTGCCCCCAAAACCTGGGAAAACCTATTGACTCGTGTATAAGCCGAGGGTGGACTCCAGCACAGGTATACAGCCCCCAGCAGTGTGGTATACAGGCCCCCCAATGGTAGTATACAGCAGCCTCCCCAGTGGTAGTATACAGCAGCAGCCCCAGTGGTATATACAGCAACAGCTCCAGTAGTTAGTATACAGCAGCCCCTGAGGTATATACAGCCCCAGTGGTAGTATACAGCATCCCCAGAGGTATATACAGCCCCAGTGGTAGTATACAGCAGCCACAGAGGTAGTATACAGCAGCCCCAGAGGTAGTATACAGCAGCCCCAAAGGTATATACAGCAGCCCCAGTGGTAGTATACAGCAGCCCCAGAGGTAGTATACAGCCCCAGTGGTAGTATACATCAGCCCCAGAGGTATATACAGCCCCAGTGGTAGTATACAGCATCCCCAGAGGTATATACAGCCCCAGTGGTAGTATACAGCATCCCCAGAGGTAGTATACAGCAGCCCCAGAGGTAGTATACAGCAGCCCCAGAGGTAGTATACAGCAGCCCCAAAGGTATATACAGCAGCCCCAGTGGTAGTATACAGCAGCCCCAGAGGTAGTATACAGCCCCAGTGGTAGTATACAGCAGCCCCAGAGGTATATACAGCCCCAGTGGTAGTATACAGCAGCCCCACAGGTATATACAGCCCCAGTGGTAGTATACAGCAGCCCCAGAGGTATATACAGCCCCAGTGGTAGTATACAGCAGCCCCACAGGTATATACAGCCCCAGTGGTAGTATACAGCAGCCCCAGAGGTATATACAGCCCCAGTGGTAGTATACAGCAGCCCCAGAGGTATATACAGCCCCAGTGGTAGTATACAGCAGCCCCAGAGGTATATACAGCCCCAGTGTAGTATACAGCAGCCCCAGAGGTATATACAGCCCCAGTGGTAGTATACAGCCGCCCCAGAGGTATATACAGCCCCAGTGTAGTATATGCAGCCCCTGTGGTAGTACACAGCCCCCCCCTCCTTATTATGGGTCCCCCTGTGCAGTAATAAACAGCCCCCCCTCCTTATCATGTCCCCCCCGGCTGCGGCAGCTGTGAAAATAACAAACACTGTCTACATCACCTTCCGGCGCAGCTCTCCGCTCCTCCGGTCCTCAGCATCTCCGCTCGCGGCTGCTTCTTCTTCCTTGATGTGCCGGCTTGTGACCGCGCGCAGGAAATGACGTCATCTCCTGCGCCCGGTCACATGACACCGGCACAACAAGGAAGAAGAAGCCGGCGAGCGGAGATGCTGAGGAGCGGAGAGCTGCGCCGGAAGGTGATGTATACAGTGTTTGTTATTTTCACAGCTGCCGCAGCCGGGGGGGACATGATAAGGAGGGGGGGGGCTGTTTTATTACTACTGGGGGACGCATACTAAGGAGAGGGGGCAGTGTAGTGCAATATGCACGGCATCCCCCCGCCGCTGATGGACGGGGGGATGCCGTGCATATTCATTGCACTAATGAGGCGGCCCCACGTGACCACCTGCGGTCACCGCGGCCCCCTCCTGCCTCCTCCAGCCCCCGGTCACAGCTCCCCCCCCACAGCATACCGTATTGACCCGTGTATAAGCCGAGGGGGGGACTTTTCAGCCCAATTTTTGGGCAGAAAAACTCGGCTTATACACGAGTATATACGGTAACTGAATCTGAAGTGTCACCATCTACCTCATTTTAGTGAATGGTTCCATCTGGGGTTCCATCTTGAATTACGTTTTTGGATGATTTACACAGAAACCCTGACATAAGTGCTCAGCATAGAACACAAGAATGTGATCCCTACCTTATACTGAAAGTGATCAAAAAATATTCTATTCTGTATTAATGTTACCAATAAAACCCCTAAATTACCAAGCAAAAAATCAGCTCATACCAGGTCCATCATCTGTCACCAGAAATACAGGGCTTTCCAAATTGCTCATAGAAAAGATTGTGGAAAAGCAATATTGCTCTCCCCCTTCAAATAAACTCCAGCGAAATATACGCTCTCAAATTCAAATGCCCCCTCATTCCCAGACCCCAGTGCGTATTACGCAGTATGTGACCACATGTGTGGCTTTATTGTTGTGGGGAAAACATACTTAGGCTAGGGTCGCACATAACCCTTTGGTCCATTTTTGGCATCAGTTTTTGCATTTTTTTTTTTCTAAGTCCAAAAACTCATGGAAAAAACGGATTATATGTAATAAACACCCTATCTTTTTTTTTTCTGCACCCAAAAACATTGCTAGGAGCGTTTTTTACCCAAAAACGTTGCTAGTTTTTGGGTGCCTTTAAAAGCAGATCTGTTTTTTTAACATGGGCCCTATGGAAAAACAGATCCGTTTTTTCTAGCCTCTTTTGGCAAAAAATGACTAAGTCCAAAAAACGTTCAGGGGCACAGGAGGCTCAAAAAGCACCCCAAAAAAATGGATTGGTCATGGAAAACACTTTCAAAAACAGATTGCTATGTGTGACCCTAGCCTTAAAGGGGTTTTCAAATAAACAAAGTTGATTTTTAAAGTTCATTTTAATGAATAAATGTTGGAATAATAATACGTTTCACAACTGCATGTGTTTAAAATATGTTCATGTGGTGAGATAATCTTATAAATGTGTCCTTGCTATGTACTGTGTAATGGCCGTGTCTGACCATACAGGGACATGGTCTGATGATACCACATCTCCTGTGCTGAGATAATCTTATATATGTGTCACTGCTATGTACTGTGTAATGGCTGTGTCTGACTGTACAGGGACATGGTCTGATCATACCACATCTCCTGTGCTGAGATAATCTTATATATGTGTCCCTGTTATGTACTGTGTAATGATTGTGTCTGACCATACAGGGACATGGTCTGATCATACCACATCTCCTGAACTGAGATAATCTTATACAGTATATGTGCCCTGCTACAGTATGTCCTGTGTAATGGCAGTGTCTGACCATATAGGGACATGGTCTGATCACACCATATCTCCTGTGCTGAGATAATCTTATAAATGTGTCCTTGCTATGTACTGTGTAATGGACATGTCTGGCCATGCAGGGGCATGGTCTGATCACACCACAGCTCATGGAGAGGTAAATATGCAAAATAATATAAAAACATTACAGCAGCGGATCACAGTTGATTATTTTTGTGAGGTAAAATATTTCTGTGTCTGTTTAAAAAAAATGTTTTACCACACAGAAAGAATTACTTGCAATACCATGCTGTAATGTCTGTATACCTTTACTAACACGCATTTGAATTGAGAGTTTCTAAAACCATAACATCCCTTTAACAGCAAGAATATTGAGCCATTGAAAAATGATTTTGTCCAGAACTATTGCAGAGATTGTCTGGAGTAAATCTTATGTAATTCTATGTGACTGCAGACTTGTGAATCCTCAGATCGCACGATCTGCATTGAGAGAGGCTGTGCTATGTATCTAGTCAGATTCTGGCAGAGTGTATGGATATCAGCTCTAGTGCATTTCAATAAATTAGAATATCATCAAAAAGTTAGGTTAGGGTCACACTTGGTAGGGTAATTGCTGTTACCGCATCCAGCTCCAGATGCGGTTTCTGATCCGGTCTTGAGCACTTTTACTGCTCAAAACTGGTTCAGGATCCACAGTGCCCTGCCGCATCCAGCTCCAGATGCGGTAAGCGCAATTGCCTTCAGACACATTTTGATCACAAAATGTGTCCGGCAAACCGCAATCCGGTAACCGGATTGCTCAGGATGTGTAATCTGGAGCATTCTGGTTACCGTATGCTTTGTTCATCCCTGCTGCTGCAGGGATGAACAAAGGGTTCATGTTAATAATAGATGTGGGCAACATGTCTCTAGGGGGTGCCCACCCTCCCTAGAGACATGCTGTCCACATAGGTTGGCATGTGAGGGGTTAATCTTGGCATTATCTTGGTTTATGGGCAACGCACCGCCATAGACCTAATGTTAATGCTTTCAGGACCATGGATAGTGGCTCATACAGTACGTACATTATGTACAGTATCAATTACACAGTGAGGAGCCCCTGGGTTTATTCATAAAATTGAAAATGCCGACAATAGCCGGCAATACTATAAATGCCAAGATTAACCGCTCACATGACCACCTGAGTGGACAGCATGTCTCTAGGGAGGGTGGGCACCCCCTAGAGACATGTTGCCCACATCTATTGATAATATTTAACCCTTTGTTCATCCCTGCAGCAGCAGGGATGAACAAAGCCTACGGCTGCCGCAGGCATTCACATGTGCCTTGCGGCAGCCGCAGGGGCTTCCGTAGGAGCCCATTATAGCAAGCCTCCTGCGGTTTGCAAACCGCTGCGAAAATTGCAGCCTGCATGATTTTTACCGCAGGCTGCAATTCCGCAAGCGGTAACCGAATTGCATGTAGTACAATCTGGTTACAATAATGGGCTCCTATAGGCTGCGGTTTCTGATCCGGTTTTGAGCACTTTTACTGCTCAAAACTGGATCAGGATCCGCAGTGCCCTGCCGCAAATGTGACCCTAGCCTTAATTTTCTTCAGTAATTCATTACATAAAGTGAAACACATATATTATATAGAGACATTACAAACAGAGTGATCTATTTCAAGGGTTTATTTCTGTTTATATTGATGATTATGGTTTGCAGCCAATTAAATCCCAATGGTCATTATCTAAGAAAATTAAAGTGGGAAGGATGAAGGGTTAAAAACCATGCTCCTGTATTCCATTAGACATCAATGGGGAAATATAATTTTGGTTTATTATTCAATGCGTTTCAGGGCTTCCTGGTCCCTTCCTCAGGGGCAATATCATATTGCCATGTTTCAGGGTGTTTCAGGGAGCCTTTGATGTCTCATGCAGTGTGGTTTTCACCCTTCATCCTCACTATTTTAATTTTCTGAGATAATGACCTTTGGGTTTTCATTGGCTGTAAGCCATAATCATCAACATTTACAGAAAGAAACACTTGAAATATATCACTCTGTAATTACTCTATATGATATATATGCATTTCACTTTTGTTATTGAGTTACTGAAAAAATTAAATTTTTCATGATATTCTAATTCATTAAGATGCACCTGTACTTGTGGCCACATAACAATGGGGAATCCTCACAATGCACACTCTAAACATTCACAAGTCTGTGTGACTTCAGACTTGTTGACTTGAACCAGACACCATTAACCCCTTTAACTGAAAACGTCCTAAAATTTCCTTTTCCTATTCTAGCTAAAGTATCGGTCTGTGCAATCTATCATATGGACACTAGATGGTAGGCAAAGTCACATAATAGCTTTCAAACATCTTTAGGAAAGCACATTTTAAAACTACTCTTCACAATCTAAAAAATGTACATTTCACAAGCATTGCTCATTTAATGTATATATTAATTAAAACAATATGGGCCAAATTAAATAAAGTACTTAGCATAAAAGACATTTTTTGAAGCAAAACACGAATGTGAGCCCTCGTGGACAGGGTCCCCACCCCTCCTGTATCTGTAAGACTTGATTGCTCATATTTACTGTATTTGTTGGTGTTCTCCCCTCCTCATATGTAAGGCACCATGGAATCTAATGGCGCTATATAAATAATAAATAAAAATAATAATAATAATAATAATAATAAAACACAGTAAGATTATTACGTTGTTGGGAAGTCCTTTAAAACTATACTTTTTAATGGTGATGTCAGACTTACGGCTCGGACACACATCAGTGAAACTCGTCCGAGTTTACTGTGCGGAAAAATCATGTTGCTCTCGGACCAATGTTAACTAATGTCCAAGAGCACATTTCCGAGTCTCATACGCTTTTTCCGCATCCAATTCTCGGATTGCGAGTCAATCGCAACATGTTGTGATTCTATGTGAGTCACGGACGAGCCTCGCCAATGCAAGTCTATGGGTCTGACAAAAAACTCGGATTGCACTCGGAAAGCACTCGCACCATCCGAGTCTGATGCTAATTTTAATTGCTACATTACCATTCTGTAGCTCAGACAACTGTAGGAAAAGCACCTGTAAATGATTATACAGTAACTAGCTGCTGAGGAAAAAAACGGATTGCACTCGGACAGCATTCGCAAGCCACACTCAGTAAAACTAGGATCACACTAATCCTATTCTCGGATCCGAGAATCGGACAGTTTTTACACTCTGATGTGTGTCCATACCCTTAGGAGCTTTTAATTTACTAGTATGTAAAGTATAAATTATTATAAATAAATATAGAGGTCTCTGGGTTGCAGAATATGAGCTATATTAGCCAGGGGCAGACACAGACTGTAATGGGCCCCTGTGCAAGAATTTTTTTTGCCCCCCCTTCCCCCTTCATAGTGCAACAAGGATATGTAAATATTTAAATTGTAATATTTATAAATGCTGCATATTTTAGTCAAGGAAAATCTGCACATATCAATTCTTGCTGTGGGATTTCCCACACTGAATAGGGTGCATATATAATTTGATGTTATGCAGGGCTGTATTTATTATCTGGAGGCTACTGCTGGGCTGTATATATTATTTGGAGGCCAGTTGCAGGGTCCAAATAATATATACAGTACAGCACAGCATCCAAATAACATATACAGCCCAGCACAGCCTCCAAATAACAAATACAGCCCTGCACAGCCTCCAAATGACATATATAGGCCAGCATAGCCTCCAAATGATATATACAGTGCAGCTCAGCCTCCAGGTAATATATACAGTCCAGCTCAGCCTCCAGGTAATATATACAGTCCAGCACAACCTCCAGGTAAAATATACAGTCCAGCACAGTCTCCGGGTAATATATACAGTCCAGCACAGCCTCCAGGTAATATATACAGCCCAGCATAGCCTCCAAATAACACATATAGCCAAAGACAGCCTAAAGGTAATATCTATAGCCACCCCCCTATTCCCCTTTATTTCATAATGCTCTCCCCATATGCAGTTGATTTTCTTCATAGTGCTTCTCGCCCTATGTGCCCCCTCCAGTTTATGCTGCTTCTCCCCCATGTGGGATTCCCAATTAATACTGCTTCTCACCCTATGTGGGCCCCCACACCGATTCATGATGCTTCTCCCCCATGTTCCCCCCATTCAAAATGCCGCTGAGCTTCTCCTCCAGGACCCCCTTTCCTTTCTTGATGCAGCCGAGCTTCTCCCCCAGCCTGGGGCAGAAGATCAGCTGCATCAAGGATGGCGGGGGGGTCCTGAGAGAGAAGCTTGGCTGCATCAAGGTAGGGGGTGTCCTGGGGTAGAAGCTCGGCTACATCAATGAAGGGGGGGACCTGGGGCCTCAAGGACCCCCCTTCCTTGATGTAGCCGAGCTTCTCCCCCACTTCCACAGCCCTGCTCCGGTTCTCTTACCTGAACCAGGCCAGGAGGATCCCTTAGGTCATCCCAGTATCATCCTTGTATCTCAGTGCAGAGCTGCAGCACTGTCACATCCAGGTCAGGGAGAGCTGCTCCAACCTCCATGGACACAGAATCCGGAAGTGACAGCGCACCAACTGCAGCGTCCCAGTACTCAATGCAGTGCCGGCTCCTGGTTTCTGTGGGTCCCAGGCGAAAGAGTCTCAACAGGCCCCTTTAACACACACTGGTTGCATACAGTGCCTACAACTAGTCTTCAACCCCCTGCAGATTTAGCTGGTTGACACATGCGGAATTAACTTGGCATTGTGACATTTGGACTGTAGATCAGCCTGGAAGTGGGAAATGCACTGCAGCCATAAAGATTTTTCAAATTTTTTTTTTTTTTAAAGCGTTAAAAGTTAATTCAGAGGGTCATTTATTATTCAACCCCTCAAACCACCAGCATTCTGTTTGGTCCCCCTAAAGTATTAAGAAGTAGTTCAGGCACAGAGAACAATGAGCTTCACATGTGTGGATTAATTATCTCTTTTGCCAGCCTTTTCTGACTATTTAAGACCCTCCCCAAACTTGTGAACAGCACTCATACATGGTCAACATGGGAAAGACAAAGGAGCATTCCAAGGCCATCAGAGACAAGATCGTGGAAGGTCACAAGGCTGGCAAGGGGTACAAAACCCTTTCCAAGGAGTTGGGCCTACCTGTCTCCACTGTTGGGAGCATCATCCGGAAGCGGAAGGCTTATGGAACTACACTTAGCCTTCCACGGCCTGGACAGCCTTTGAAAGTTTCCTCCCGTGCCGAGGCCAGGCTTGTCCGAAGAGTCAAGGCTAACCCAAGGACAACAAGGAAGGAGCTCCAGGAAGATCTCATGGCAGTGGGGACATTGGTTTCAGTCAATACCATAAGTAACGTACTCCACCGCAATGGTCTCCGTTCCAGACGAGCCCGTAAGGTACCTTTACTTTCAAAGCGTCATGTCAAGGCTCGTCTACAGTTTGCTCATGATCACTTGGAGGACTCTGAGACAGACTGGTTCAAGGTTCTATGGTCTGATAAGACCAAGATCGAGATCTTTGGTGCCAACCACACACGTGACGTTTGGAGACTGGATGGCACTGCATACGACCCCAAAAATACCATCCCTACAGTCAAGCATGGTGGTGGCAGCATCATGCTGTGGGGCTGTTTCTCAGCCAAGGGGCCTTGCCATCTGGTCCGCATCCATGGGAAGATGGATAGCACGGCCTACCTGGAGATTTTGGCCAAGAACCTCCGCTCCTCCATCAAGGATCTTAAGATGAGTCGTAATTTCATCTTCCAACATGACAACGACCCAAAGCACACAGCCAAGAAAACGAAGGCCTTGTTCAAGAGGGAAAAAATCAAGGTGATGGAGTGGCCTAGTCAGTCTCCTGACCTAAACCCAATTGAAAACTTGTGGAACGAGCTCAAGATTAAAGTCCACATGAGACACCCAAAGAACCTAGATAACTTGGAGAAGATCTGCATGGAGGTGTGGGCCAATATAACTCCAGAGACCTGTGCCGGCCTGATCAGGTCTTATAAAAGACGATTATTAGCTGTAATTGCAAACAAGGGTTATTTCACAAAATATTAAACCTAGGGGTTTAATAAAAATTGACCCACACTTTTATGTTTAAAATTTATCAAAATTCAACTGACCAACATAACTTTTTGGTTTGTAAGATTTATGCTTCTGTCAATAAATCCTACTCTCGTTTGCAGTTTGAAGGCTCTAACTTATTGGCATCTTATCAAACCACCTAAATCTGCAGGGGGTTGAAGACTACTTGTAGGCACTGTATATGTATATATATATATATATATATATATATATATATATATATATTACCAAAAAATGGACAGCAGTCCTGCTGGAAGAAGGTTCTGCTGGAATCAAAACATTCGGTCGGTATGGGCCAACAAACCCATAAAGTATATGCTACTGATGAGTGCTGTCCATTTTTTGGTAAATATATTAGCAACTGAACATTGCTAAGGACTCTGCACTAGTGATGGGCGAGTCCTAAATTACTCGGAATCGCTTGACTCTAGCGAGTCCTAGCACAGGACTCGCTACTCGTTGCGAGTCTAGCGAGTCCAATGTTAATGAATGGGGAAGCGAGTAAAAGCGAGTAGTTGTGTGATTTACAAATCACAGATGTGTCTCGGAAGCTTCAGCCTGAAGCAATCCTAGTTTTGCCATTGATTTGCATTGGACTCGTTTACTTTGCAAGTAATTGCTGGGAAACTCGCACAGATAAGAGTCCTGTCTGCTCTGTGTTGTGGCTGCCGCAGCTCCAGGGTCCTAGAGCCTGCCTGCTGCCTGATGTAGCAGAGCTGAGATTGTTCTCAGTCTGCTCATTCCCTGTGCATAGACATCTATATTTATGCACAGGGATGAGCAGAGAGGACATCGCGTTTTGGACTGCGTCGGACGGAAGAGGATTTTTTTAATTAAAGATGGAGTCCCTAATGGCTTTTTTTTTTTTTCTAATAAAAATTTTTCTCTGTGTTGTGTTTTTTTTAAAGCAATTTAATAGAAATTCATGGCGGTCATGTCTAATATTGGCGTGACCGCCATAAATTTCGGGCTTAGGGCCAGCTGATAATACAAAGCTGGCCCTAGCCTCTTTATTACCCAGCGTGCCACCACCACCAGGGCTGCTGGAAGAGCGGGGTTCAGCGCCAGAGGATGGCGCTTCAATGAACGCGCCATCTTCTGGGGCGGCTGCGGGCTGCAATTTGCAGCGGGGGGTGCCCAGAAAGCTTGGGCATCCCTGCGCTGCGGATTCCAGCCCCCAGCTGCTTAGCTGTACCTGGCTAGACATAGAAATTGCGCGGAGCCCCACGCATTTTTTTTAAATTATTTCATGAAATTCTGAGATTCTGACTCTGAGACTCTGACTCTGAGACTCTGACTCTGACTCTGAGACTCTGACTCTGAGACTCTGACTCTGACTCTGAGACTCTGACTCTGAGACTCTGACTCTGAGACTCCGACTCTGAGACTCTGACTCTGAGACTCTGACTCTGAGACTCTGACTCTGAGACTCTGACTCTGACTCTGAGACTCTGACTCTGACTCTGAGACTCTGACTCTGAGACTCTGACTCTGAGACTCTGACTCTGGCTCTGAGGGTAAGACTCTGAATCTGAGACTCTGACTCTGAGACTCTGACTCTGAGACTCTGACTCTGAGACTCTGACTCTGACTCTGAGACTCTGACTCTGAGACTCTGACTCTGAGACTCTGAGACGCTGACTCTGACTCTGAGACTCTGACTCTGAGACTCTGACTCTGAGACTCTGACTCTGACTCTGAGACTCTGACTCTGAGACTCTGACTCTGACTCTGAGACTCTGACTCTGACTCTGAGACTCTGAGACTCTGAGACTCTGACTCTGAGACTCTGAGTCTGACTCTGAGACTCTGACTCTGACTCTGAGACTCTGACTCTGAGACTCTGACTCTGAGACTCTGAGTCTGACTCTGAGACTCTGACTCTGACTCTGAGACTCTGACCCTGAGACTCTGACTCTGAGTCAGACTCTGACTCTGACTCTGAGACTCTGACTCTGAGACTCTGACTCTGACTCTGAGACTCTGACTCTGACTCTGAGACTCTGACTCTGAGACTCTGACTCTGAGACTCTGACTCTGACTCTGAGACTCTGACTCTGACTCTGAGACTCTGACTCTGAGACTCTGACTCTGAAATTCATGAAATAATAAAAAAAAAATGCGTGGGGCTCCGCGCAATTTCTATGTCTAGCCAGGTACAGCTAAGCAGCTGGGGGCTGGAATCCGCAGCTCAGGGATGCCCAAGCTTTCTGGGCACCCCCCGCTGCAAATTGCAGCCCGCAGCCGCCCCAGAAGATGGCGCGTTCATTGAAGCGCCATCCTCTGGCGCTGAACCCCGCTCTTCCAGCGGCCCTGGTGGCGGTTGCACGCTGGGTAATAAAGGGGTTGATACCAGCTTTGTTATACAAGCTGGTATTAAGCCCGAGATTCTTAATGTCAGGCCACGTTTGACCCAGCCACTAAGAATCTCCAATAAAGGGTTAAAAAAACACAACACAGAGAAAATTTTTTATTTGAAATAAAAAAAAAAGCCATTAGGGACTCCATCTTTAATTAAAAAAATCCTCTTCCGTCCGACGTAGTCCAGAACGCGATGTCCTCTCTGCTACATCCCCTGTGCATAGATATAGATGTCTATGCACAGGGAATGAGCAGACTGAGAACAATCTCAGCTCTGCTACATCATGTCTGTGAGCAGGCGGGCTCTAGGACCCTGGAGCTGCACAGAGAAGACAGCTGGACTCGGCTCGCAAAGTAACAGCAGTTACTTTGCGAGTTCCCTGCTATCACTGGCACAGTAGCCGAGTCTAATGCAAGACAATGGCAATCCTAGTTTTGTCAGCGTTTGCCATTGATTTGCATTGGACTCGTGCGAGTGAACACTGGGAAACTCGCAGAGTACCGAGTCCTGCGAGTCCCTTACTACTCGCCGAGTAACGAGTCCTAGCGAGTAGATTCGCCCATCCCTACTCTGCACCAGACTTAATGTGATTGCTCCTTGCACTGCTAATATTTTTTGCTTTTATATATATATATATATATATATATATATATATATATATAAAAAGAGAAAATGGAACAGCACAATAATATACTCATCCGCGGTGCAAGTCCTGTGTATTAGTGTCCAAACCAATTCAAATAAATCAAGGAAAACTGGCAGCACTCCAGTTCAGGTGAATAAAGGGTCTCTTTTTTATTCAGAGCCCATGTGGCACGACGTTTCGGTGCACTAGGCACCTTTCTCAAGTACCTAAGAAAGGTGCCTAGTGCACCGAAACGTCGTGCCACATGGGCTCTGAATAAAAAACAGACCCTTTATTCACCTGAACTGGAGTGCTGCCTGTTTTGCTTGATTCTATATATATATATATATATATATATATATATATATGCTTGCATATGTGTTCTAGACGCTGGCCTGGTGCTATCACATCTGGAGGGCAGTGATTTCGCTATGGGGGTGGGCTCTGTGGTGCTGGGTGCAGCTGTTTCTCCCCCCATCTGCGCTTTCTCTTCCTACTGTGCTGTCTTCTCCCCTCTGTGCTCTCTCCTTTGACCTGTCTCCCCCATGTGTGCTCACTCCTGTATGCAGTCTCTCTCCTCCTGTGCTTTCTTCTTCCCTTATGTACTCTCTCCTTTGTGCTGTCTCCCCTTATGTGCTCTCACCCCTGTATGCAGTCTCCCTCCTCCTGCGCTTTCTTCTCCCCTCTGTACCCTCTAACCTTTATGCGGTCTCTCCCCCCTGTGATGCCTTCTTCCCTCTGTGCTCACTCCCTTGAGCTGTCTCCCCCCTGTGTCTTCCCTCTCTCCCACCTGTGTGCTCACACCTTTCCCTGTGCACTCGCCCCTCCCTTGGCACTCTCTCTGCCCCCTGTATGCTCTCTGTGCCCTGTGTGCACTCTCTACCCCTTGTGCACTCACTCCCCTGTGCTTTGTCTCAGCAGGGCCATCGGCGGCAGCTGCGGTGGTTTCGAGTGGCGACAGTTGTGGCACCTCTGGCACTACTATGTAATGTGCCAGTACCGCCAGTGGGCACCATATGTGCATACCCATCATTCTCTGCCCCTGTGCACTGTCTCTACACCCTGTGCATTCTCCCTGCCCCCTCTGCACTCTCTCTGGCTATCTGTGCGTGCTGTGTTCTCTCTACATCCCTCTGATATCTCTGTGTCATTCTGTGCACTCTCTCTGCCCCGTGCACTCTCTCTGCTCCCTGTGCATTCTCTCTGCCCTTTGTGCATGCTTTCTGCCTCCTGTGTGTCTCTATGACCCCAGTGCACTCTCTCAGCCCCAGTGCATTCTCTCTGCCCCCTGTGCGGTCACTCTGCCCCAGTGTTCTCTCTCTGCCCCCAATGCATTCTCTCTGCCCCTTGTGATCTCTCTTGTCCCATGTGCACACTCTCTGCCCCCCCAGTAAGCTCTCTACCCCCATTGCATTGTCACTGCCCCAAGTGTGGTCTCTGTTCCCTCAATGTGTGCTCTCTGTTTCCCCTTTGTGCTCTATGTGCCCCCTGTGTGCTCTCTGTGCCCTTCTATGCACTCTCTGTGACCCCGTGCACTCTCTATGCTCCCTGTGCACCCTCTGTGCTTCTCCAGTGTGCTCTCTATGGCCCCTCATGTGCTCTCTCTGCCCTCCTGTGCGTTCTTTGTTTCTCCTCCTGTGGGCTCTTTGTGTCCCCCCGTGCGCTCTTTGTGCCCCCCGTGTGCTTTCTGTGCCCTCCTGTGTGCACTCTGTGCCCCTGTGTGCTCTCTTTGCCTACCTCTGTCCCCTCTCTGCAACCAAACGCCACAATCAAACCCAATTTGAGTGCCAAAATTATATTTACTATATAAGATTTTGGACCCTATTTGAACACCACTTGGAAGTGCCATTATTCCCACCATATATAGCTCCCATGATCAGATTTGGCCAACAGCCGATGCTCTAACCTCTCCATTTGGGTCTTCTGCTTCCACTCTTTGAAATTCTCTTTGGTGGTGACTTGATTTACCTCTTACCAACACATACCCCCTGAATGGAAAGAAGTCCACAACCTGGCCCTGGATACATTTTTTCCTGAGACTCTGGCAAGTTGCTACAATAAATCGTTGGATCGAAGTTGACAGGTTTACCAACATGTTGTAAAACCTGACGATCTCAACTCAAGCAACCTGCTGCATCGTTCTGTGTGACAGCGCTATAACTATGTCGTGGATGACTTCACCATTTCACAGCAATGAGCAGGGATCGTTCGCAGGATTTGCGAACAATACCTGCTCACAACATCGTTGGTGAGTTGTTCACGATATCTATATGTGTGACATCTCACCAGCGATATAGAAATGATGCCAAAAACGACCGCGCGCTTATGAGATCGTTGCCGACATCATTTCAACGTCGTGCCGTGTAATGGGTCCTTAAGTTTCCTTAGTCGATCATTGCAGCTACAATCCTCAACCTTGCCTATTTCTTGATGACTTTTTAAAAAGACATGAGCAGAACAACTTGATACCCGAGTCACTTTTGAAATATTTGTCTGAGACTTTGCTGAGGCACTGCAAGTAACTTCTGTATTTTTTCTCTGCTCAGTGTTACGATGGTATATATGAATTGTGACATGAATCTATTTTACAAACTTACCTTTTTATTAGATTTTGACTGTCCACTAGGGATGGGCGAATCTACTCGCTAGGACTCGTTACTCGGCGAGTAGTAAGGGACTTGCAGGACTCGGTACTCTGCGAGTTTCCCAGCGTTTACTCGCACGAGTCCAATGCAAATCAATGGCAAACGCTGACAAAACTAGGATTGCCATTGTTTGCATTAGACTCGGCTACTGTGCCAGTGATAGCAAGGAAACTCGCAAATAACTGCTGTTACATTGTGAGCCGAGTCCAGCTGTCTTCTCTGTGCAGCTCCAGGGTCCTAGAGCCCGCCTGCTCACAGAGATGATGTAGCAGAGCTGCGATTGTTCTCAGTCTGCTCATTCCCTGTGCATATACATCTATATCTATGCACAGGGGATGTAGCAGAGAGGACATCGCGTTTTGGACTGCGTCGGACAGAAGAGGATTTTTTTAATTAAAGATGGAGTCCCTAATGGCTTTTTTTTAAATTTCAAATAAAAGTTTTCTCTGTGTTGTGTTTTTTTAACCCTTTATTGGAGATTCTTAGTGGCTGGGTCAAACGTGGCCTGACATTAAGAATCTCGGGCTTATTACCAGCTTGTATAACAAAGCTGGTATTAACCCCTTTATTACCCAGCGTGCCACCGCCCACAGGGCCGCTGGAAGAGCGGGGTTCAGCGCCAGAGGATGGCGCTTCAATGAACGCGCCATCTTCTGGGGCGGCTGCGGGCTGCAATTTGCAGCGGGGGTGCCCAGAAAGCTTGGGCATCCCTGCGCTGCGGATTCCAGCCCCCAGCTGCTTAGCTGTACCTGGCTAGACATAGAAATTGCGCGGAGCCCCACGCATTTTTTTTTAATTATTTCATGAATTTCAGAGTCAGAGTCTCAGAGTCAGAGTCTCAGAGTCAGAGTCTCAGAGTCTCAGAGTCAGAGTCTCAGAGTCAGACTCAGAGTCTCAGAGTCAGACTCAGAGTCTCAGAGTCTCAGAGTCAGAGTCTCAGAGTCAGAGTCTCAGAGTCAGAGTCAGAGTCTCAGAGTCAGAGTCAGAGTCTCAGAGTCAGAGTCTCAGAGTCAGAGTCTCAGAGTCAGAGTCTCAGAGTCAGAGTCAGAGTCTCAGAGTCAGAGTCTCAGAGTCAGAGTCTCAGAGTCAGAGTCAGAGTCTCAGAGTCAGAGTCTCAGAGCCAGAGTCTCAGAGTCAGAGTCTCAGAGTCTCATAGTCTCAGAGTCAGAGTCTCAGAGTCAGAGTCAGAGTCTGACTCAGAGTCAGAGTCTCAGAGTCAGAGTCTCAGAGTCAGAGTCAGAGTCTCAGAGTCAGACTCAGAGTCTCAGAGTCTCAGAGTCAGAGTCTCAGAGTCAGAGTCTCAGAGTCAGAGTCAGAGTCAGAGTCTCAGAGTCAGAGTCTCAGAGTCAGAGTCTCAAAGTCAGAGTCAGAGTCTCAGAGTCAGAGTCGCAGAGTCAGAGTCTCAGAGTCAGAGTCCGAGTCTCAGAGTCCGAGTCTCAGAGTCCGAGTCTCAGAGTCAGAGTCAGAGTCTCAGAGTCTCAGAGTCAGAGTCTCAGAGTCAGATTCAGAGTCTGACTCAGAGTCAGAGTCTCAGAGTCAGAGTCTCAGAGTCAGAGTCAGAGTGTCAGAGTCAGAGTCAGAGTCGCAGAGTCAGAGTCTCAGAGTCAGAGTCCGAGTCTCAGAGTCCGAGTCTCAGAGTCCGAGTCTCAGAGTCAGAGTCAGAGTCTCAGAGTCTCAGAGTCAGAGTCTCAGAGTCAGATTCAGAGTCTGACTCAGAGTCAGAGTCTCAGAGTCAGAGTCAGAGTCTCAGAGTCAGAGTCAGAGTCTCAGAGTCTCAGAGTCAGAGTCTCAGAGTCAGAGTCTCAGAGTCTCAGAGTCAGAGTCAGAGTCTCAGAGTCAGAGTCTCAGAGTCAGAGTCTCAGAGTCTCAGAGTCAGAGTCTCAGAGTCAGAGTCTCAGAGTCAGAGTCTCAGAGTCAGAGTCAGAATCTCAGAATTTCATGAAATAATTTAAAAAAAATGCGTGGGGCTCCGCGCAATTTCTATGTCTAGCCAGGTACAGCTAAGCAGCTGGGGGCTGGAATCCGCAGCGCAGGGATGCCCAAGCTTTCTGGGCACCCCCCGCTGCAAATTGCAGCCCGCAGCTGCCCCAGAAGATGGCGCGTTCATTGAAGCGCCATCCACTGGCGCTGAACCCCGCTCTTCCAGCGGCCCTGGTGGCGGTGGCACGCTGGGTTATAAAGAGGTTAGGGCCAGCTTTGTATTATCAGCTGGCCCTAAGCCCGAAATTTATGGCGGTCACGCCAATATTAGACATGACCGCCATGAATTTCTATTAAATTGTTTTAAAAAAAACACAACACAGAGAAATTTTTTTATTAGAAATAAAAAAAAAAAGCCATTAGGGACTCCATCTTTAATTAAAAAAATCCTCTTCCGTCCGACGCAATCCAAAACGCGATGTCCTCTCTGCTCATCCCTGTGCATAGATATAGATGTCTATGCACAGGGAATGAGCAGACTGAGAACAATCTCAGCTCTGCTACATCAGGCAGCAGGCAGGCTCTAGGACCCTGGAGCTGCGGCAGCCAGAACACAGAGCAGACAGGACTCTTATCTGTGCGAGTTTCCCAGCGATTTGCAAAGTAAACGAGTCCAATGCAAATCAATGGCAAAACTAGGATTGCTTCAGGCTGAAGCTTCCGAGACACATCTGCGATTTGTAAATCTCACACTACTCGCTATTACTCGCTTCCCCATTCATTAACATTGGACTCGCTAGACTCGCAACGAGTAGCGAGTCCTGTGCTCGGACTCGCTAGAGTCAAGCGATTCCGAGTAATTTAGGATTCGCCCATCACTACTGTCCACACAATTTTTAGTCTTGTATACAGCTGTTTCTGTTTCAGTTAATGGCTGTGGTTTAACCTACATATAAAAGTGATGATCACTATCATCTGTTTTGCATAATTGGTTACTAATGCAATCCTACTATATAATCGTCTTATCGTGTCTGTCTGTCTCTCTCTCTGTAACAGAATGTATCCTGCGTTGCTGATTGGTCGAGCAACACCAGCCGTGACCAATCAGCGACGCAGAATTTCCGTTACAGAGAAACAGACAGAATTAGCTGCAGATGGCCCCGCCCACTACTGCCTGGCAGCTCAGCGGCGGTAAATGGCAGAGCTGTGGAGCAGGACTGGTGTCAACACCCGGCATACCTGCCCAAATGCTGGGGCCCACCATTGCCTGCCCGCTCGCATCAGAGGTCAGCGGCGACGCAGCCATGAGATGACAGGCGCCAGATGGTCATCTCCTGGCCACTCAGTCACACTCCAGCGATCCTGACAATGATACGACCTATAGGTATCGCTGGAGCGCCGCCAAGTGTGACGGTACCTTACTGATCGCTGGTGAGGTGTCACATGTGCAGATATATTGAACCAAACCGCAGCTGCCCGGTATTGCCGTTGCGATATTGGCGCGGAATTTAACCACACTCACAGCTCCAGCAATAACATTTAATGATAATGTATATATTTTACCTGGAAAATCTTTTGTATTCATTTCATTATTCTTAAATCTTCATAAATAAACTACATAGATATTCTAGAATACCCTATGCGTTAGAATTGGGCCAACATCTAGTTGATTATAATTGTACAAAATACCTAACTAGAATAATGAATGATCTTTTAAAAACAAAGGTTCATCGTTCTATTGACCATGACAATGATTTGTGGCTGCTGGATGGTAGAGGGAGTACCATCTCTTAACCGGTGGCATCAATGATTTTTCTTTCGATCGTATCAATCATGCTGCATTAATTAAGTGATACTAGGATGGCCAATCAAAATAAGGTACATGTATGAATAAATGTAGATAATAAGCTGTATTCCTTTTATCTGGCGGGTGCAGAACAGCATCCTGGTGGATAGAATGGATTTTGCTAATCATTTCACACTAAGGCTGGGGTCACACTTGTGTTTTTTTCATGAGTTTTTGGAGACCTGCATTATTACAAAAACATGTAAAAACGCACCCATAGACCCCCATGTTAAAAAACGCATGCTCTAATAGCAAAAATGCATGTGTTAATAGCAAAAACGCATGTGTGACAGTACCATGCGTTTTTGTGTGCGTTTTTACAACTATGTGATTAGCTGACATCAAAAACGCATGGTACATTAGTACCATCCAAAAACGCATGCGTTTTTTAAAAAACGCATGCCTTTTTAAAACAGCACCAAAAAATAGTGCATGCACTATTTTTTGGTGCTGTTTTAAAAACGCATGCAAAAACGCAGGGTGCCATCAGACACTTTAAAAAACGCATGCTGAAATGAAAAAATGCATGTAGAAATGCATGAATTTTTTTAAGTCACTACCAAGTGTGACCCCAACCTAACTCTAACATTTCTATTTTGAAAGCATTCCATCTTTGTAGCATTATATAGACAAGTAAAGATTAAAAATGGCATCAATTTCTATACTTTCTCAATGGATGTCACAGATTTGTTACATGTGAACAGGGATTAGACACATTTTAAATGTAGATCAACAGGTGTTTACATTCGCTAACAGAAGATTATTAACCTTTACATTTACCTTTTTCTCCTTGAAAGGTAATTGCACATCTGGAACTTCTTGAGAAACCATGGAATTCCTTGGAGCAGTAAATCTTTCAAACAACTATTTTTACTAAATCACATGTTAGGACAAGGCCTATGTTTCTTGACAAAAGTTCAGGTCTGGTGCACAAGTCTTTAATATTAACTAGTTGCAAGTTGTATAAATTGAATTACTGTTTGATCATTTTCATTAAAACTTAAATATATGGAGCATACATTTTCTAGAAGTTCTTTAACATCTTCCTTATTGCCAAGATGACTTTAGTAGAAATTAGTGAACCAATCCTTAACAAATCAAATTTGTTGTGAATTTTCCAACATTTCAGATTTGTCAAATCTAAACTTTTGGATATTTGATTTACACAGATTCGACAAAATGGTAGCCAGCCCAATTCTTTGAAGGACTAGAAAGGGATAAAATAATTTAATAATGGGCATTATACTCACCTGTTTTAAGTCCTCATCTGTCTTAGGGTTCATTCACACCTGCATATAAAAAATAGCAAATTTGCACTTCAGTAAGGAAGTGGAATAACTCCAGCGCCACCTTTAAGTAGCTTCTCAAAGTCATATTCGCTTTCCAACAAGCTTTTTAATATGACTAAGGGATTTGTGCCAAATCAGAACCCCAAACTACAGACGCTGCGTTTCGGGTAACTGCCCCTCATCAGTGTAGTGGGTGTGATATTCTGATCTGGCTGTGTGAGTGGGCTAAGACGAGGTCTGGAAACTTGCTATCTACCTTATGAAGAGAAGTTTTCCTGCAACCAAAAGAAGACAGTTAAGTAGGTGTGGAGATTGTAGCCACATCCCTCCTCTAGGAAATATGCAATTTTCATCCAGAAATGTTTATCGAGAGAAATCAGTGTGGTATTTCATGTGTCATGTGATTGCTATGCGAGAGTGCTGTTATTTTCTCACCTAGCATCCCTATGACATGTGTATGTCATCCGTATACAATGTGTGTTTTTTCCTAGGGTGCTTTCACATTACGATTTTTTGGGATCCGTGGCTGTCCGTTGTAAAATGGACAGCTACGGATCCGATTTGGCCCCCATGTTAACCTATGGGTACGGATCGGATCGGATTTGCCGTAAGCGGCATCCGATCTTTGTCAGATCCGTTTTGGTCCGATTTTTTGCTATACCCAAAATTGGAGACTGCTCTGATTTTGGGCACAGCAGATCAAATCAGACCAAATCAGATCCGACATGATCCTAGGCCCATAACATGGGGCCTATGGAGCATGGTCCGAGAAAACATCGGATGGTTTCTCAGACCCGATTTTAGTGTACTGAGCGTGCTCAGTACACTAAAACTGCTCCTCTCCAGCTAATTTCACTTCCACAATGTCTACATACATTGCAGAATTGAAACTGAAGTAAAATCAAGTGTTAAAAATAAAATAAAATCGATCCTCACCTGTCCAGCGATCCAGCGTCGTCAGCATCTCTGGATGTACAGGACCTGGCCTGACTTCACAGTCACATGACCAGTTATCGCGGTAACCGATCATGTGACTGATGACACTGAGCGGGTAGTCCCGCCCAGCCAGGTCCTTTCAGCATCCGGAGCTAGATGCCGACGGCGCTGGATCGCTGGACAGGTGAGGATTGATTTTTTTTATTTTTAACACTTGATTTTACTTAAATTTCAATTTCGCAATGTATATATACATTGCGGAAGTGAAATTACTCCGCACAGCGCTTTCTGTGTCCGGATCCGTGATAATCACGGACCCGGAAACAGAATAGGTCACCTTCTGTGGTGTCCGTTCCTGTCCGTGGGATCCTACAAAAAGTAGGATCCCACAGACAGGAAAAAAAATCGTAATGTGAAAACACCGTTAGAAGCTATTTATCAACATTTATTTACAAGACCATTTACAGGGGCAGACTCTAAAGATGTTTTTCAGGTGCAAGTAACAAGAGCAGACAAGAGATTGTGTATAGGACATGAAGGAGAGATCAGTGTCAAACATAACACCCAGACAGTGAGCCTGCTGCCAAGGCATTATCATAGTGTCGCATACTGAGAGGGAGATGTCAGATTTATGGAGGTTAGTGGAGGGCAGGAGCAGAAGAAGTTCAGTTTTGGAGAAGTTGAGTTTCAAATAGAGAGCAGACATGATGTTGGAAACTGCAGCTAGACAGTCATTGGTGTTCTTTAGTACCGCAGGGGTAAGATCAGTGGCTGAAGTGTATAATTCTGTGTCATCAGCATAGAAATGGTACTGGACGCTAAATCTGCTGATGGTCTGTCCAATCGGGGCCATGTATAGAGAAAAGAGAAGAGGGCCAAGGACTGAACCCTGAGGGACCCTAATTATGCCGATGGAGTGCAGCATAGAAAGTAGGAGATGGTAATCAACTATGTCAAAAGCTGCAGAGAGACAAGAAGAATAAGCAGAGAGTGGTCACCATTACATTCTGCCATCAGAAGTGCAGTGGTCACTTTGGTGAGGGCAGTTCCTGTAGCATACATAGGGGGCAGAAACCAGACTGTGTTGGATCTAGCAGAGAGTGAGTGGAGAGGTAACTGATGAGGTAGGTGTAGACTAGGCGCTCCAAGAGTTTAGAGATGAAAGGGAGATTGGAGACTGGTCTGTAGTTATTTGTGCAGGATGGGTCAAGAGAAAATTTCTTTAGTTAAGGAGTAATGATAGAGTGTTTGAAGGAGGAGGGGAAGATGCCAGAAAAAAAGGAGAGATTGACAATTTTGGTTAGGGGTGTAGTGACGACCAGAGAGAGGGACAGGAGTAGGTGTGAGGGAATGTGGTCAGTGGTGCATGTAGTGGGACGAGAGGAATAGAGGAGCCTGGATACTTCATATGTGACTGGATTAAATATGGAGAGTGATCCAGAGGAAGAATGGAAGTAGCAGCTCTTGGATGCCGGGAGCTTATTTCCTGCAGACGTTTTATATTTTCTCCATAAAGTAAGAAGCAAGATCATCAGCACAGAGGTCATTGATGGGGGGCTGCAATTTAGGACTGAGGAGAGAGTGAAAGGTGTCAAAGAGTTTTTTTGGATTGTTGGATAGTGAGGAGATCAGGGTGGTGAAGTAGGTATGTTTGGCAAAGTGAAGGGCAGTGTTGTAGCTTTTTAACATGAATTTGTAATGGATAAAGTTTTCTGGTGAGCGAGTTTTCCTCCATAGGTATTCAGCACTCCTAGAGCATCGCTGGAGGAATCGAGTTTGCGATGTGAGTCAAGGCTGTTTATTCTGTTTGTAGGTTCTGGGGATTAGGGGCGCTATTTGGTCCAGGATGCTTCTGAGAGTGTCATTGTAGTGATTTACTGCCAGATCAGGACAGGAGAATGAGGAGATTGGGGACAGTGATGAGTGTAGAGAGTCTGTGAGTATATGAGGGTTAATGGTCTGTAGATTTCTCGATGTGTGATAGGTAGGAGTGTGCTCTGTGTTGGGCGAGGATTTGTGAGTGTGAAGGAGAGAAAGTTGTGGACAGGAAGAGGGGAATTATCTAAGGAGGAGGTTGAACAGAGCCGGGTAAAGACAAGGTCAAGGATGTTACCGTCTTTGTGTGACTCAGAGGTTGAGAGCTGTGAAAGGCCAAGAGAGGTGGTAAGAGATAGAAGTTGGGATCCCGATGAGGAGATGGGGCTATTTGTGGGGATGTTAAAGTCTCCCAGAATAAGGGTTGATAATTCTGAAGACATGAAATGCGGCAGCCACGCAGAGAAATGATCGAGGAACTGGATGGGTGAACCTGGTGGGCGGTATACCACCGCTACTTTGAGGGATCACCTGAAAAGTACATTGTGGGGACAGGAGTAGGCCGACTCCACAACCATGCCTGTTCCCAGTTGTCGGAAAATGGGAGAAATGTAAACCGCCATAAGAAATATCAGCAAGGGAAGCAGTGTCAGAATCCTGGATCCAGGTTTCTGTGAGGGCCAGCAGATTAAGACAGTTGGTAAGAAAGCAATTGTGAATGAAGGGAAGCTTATTGCATACAGACCGTGGATTCCAGAGCGCACAGTTAAAAGAAGGAGATGAAGGTGTGCAAGTAATGTTAATAAGGTTAGTAGGGTTTCAATGTGAGGTGGAGAAGGGGTTGAAATTAGCAGAGGTGGACCAGGGTTGGGAGAGATATCACCTTACAGGAGCAGCATCAAAAAGAGAAAGCGCAAATAGTTTTTGCATTTGAGACATGGATTATGATGCAAAACTTTGGAATATGACGGGCTGTGATTCTTCAGTACACTGAAGATAGCATGTGAGCTGTACATAGGGTAGGGAAGGAGAGAGGGGCTGATGTGAATAAGTGGTGGGGGGATGGGGTGGTGAAAGTGGGTGGCAAAAGCACATAAGAAAACAAACAATGAAATAATAGACATAGCAAAGATTGAAAGTGAAAAGAGTTATATGCTTTGTTTTCAGTGGCTCTCTATCCCATTACCTTCCAGTCCATCCCAATTAATTCCGGTCAATTTCTGGTCTATTTCATATTTTGACAATTTATGAGACACTTATTTGAGACACAAAAGCAGACTTGTAAGCTTGTAAGAACTGGACAGAACCTGATCTGATTTTGCTTCCCAGGTATCCCTATGGTGCCTGATTGGCCATATTTGGCCATTAGGTTTTGTGTATTTTTTGCCTGATCTGGTTTTGTCCGTTTTTTTATTGTGCACAAAATTGGAGACTGCAGCAGTTTTGGCTCCCGTAAAATTGGACAAAATCGGACAGTCCTGGATCTGGGGCGATCTGGCGCCTATAACATGGTAGTCTATGGGTGCTGGATCTGTGAAAAAAATCAGATCATTTCCCAGACCCTATTTTTTGCACAGAGCATGCTCAGAAATCCTGCCATGCAAATTTCAGCACCATGGACAACAGTATTTTGTGCACAGGCTGTGAATTCAGCACCTAGGACAGCGGCAGAGCAGGCACAGGCAGACTTCAGCACCATGGACAGCAACCGAAAACGAATCCTGCAAAAAAACAGGATCCGGGACCATATTTGGCCACAATTTGTGCACACCCTGCCCTGTCAGGTTCTGTCCAGTGGATCCTGACAGCAAACAAAACATGGTCTGAAGCTAGCCTAAGGCTAGGGTTACATTTGCAGTTTAGTTTGCAGATCCTGATCCAGTTTTGAGCATTAAAAATGCTCAAAACCGCATCCGGATCCGCAGCCCATAGGCTTCAATCGAAAAACCAGATTGCACTATTTGCAATCCGGTTACCGCATTCGGTTTTGCAGCCTGCGGGAAAAATCATGCAGGCTGCATTTTTCACAACGGTTGCAAAACTGGATGCATTTTTTTAACATGGGCGCCTAAGATACCCAATCTGGATCTGGATGCGTTTTTAAAATTGCAAAAACCCACATTCCAAAACCGGATGCGTTAATGCATCCAGATGCGGAATGAGGGTTGCAATTTTACTATCAAAAGATAGTATGAAGGCACACGGTAAAACTGCATCCGGTAATGGATGCAGTTACTGCATTGTGCCTTTTAAGTGTGACCCTAGCCTTAGACTCTTATGAATGCAGCAATATCAAATACTGTATGTGAATATTTTTGTTATTATTGTTTTAATGCTAATTTCAGTATAGCTCCTGTTGCTTACCCTGGGGGCCCCCAAGGGATTGGGGACCATGTGTATGTGTCCAGTCTGCACCCCTTAACACTGGACTTAATGCTGATAGTCAGCATGTCTCAGCTCACTCAAACCCATACAAGTTTAAGGCTGTGAATGAAACATTGCACTGTATTCAGATGACATCCAAGTGCAGTGTAATATACACTGAGATGGAAAATGGAGAAGATGGAGAGATTAATCTCTCCCTCCCTTCTCTACTTCAGTGATCCGATCGCAGGATCAGATCACAGTTTATTGAGGCTCAGCTCACACTTGCAGCAGAGCCTGAGCTGAGTGTCATTAGCATATCACATCTGATTCTCTAGCATTAGATGCTATACCCCAGTCTTACCCTGGCCCTAGGAAGAGGCTGGAAAGGAAAAGGCTGCTCATACTGTTTTCCACCTGGTGTCTCTGATCTAATACTGGAGATACCAGGATGCTGAAATAAGAAAAAATTGTTCACACTGTTGTCCATGTAATCTAATAATGGAGGTACCAGGAGTGCTAAGGCAAAGGAGGCCACTCACACTACTGTTCATGATGGCGTTCTACTCTTAATGATGGAGATGCCAGGAGTTCTGAGATAAGACGAGGCCAGTCTCAGTAGTCTTTAGAGATGTGGAAACTTTCCTTGAACATATTCACCAATTTCAAATTCGGCATGACATTGAAGATTTGGTTTGTGATCAGAAAACCCAACAATGTACTGAAAAATCAGCAAATGCAGTTTTGTTTGTTTGAAAAGTAAAGTCGAAAAACTTGAATTTGTCCATGCATTGCTCACTAACCTTGTTCAACATTCCAGAGGTGGTGGTGAACTGAAAAAAGTATTTTCTTTTTTTAATTTGTCCTCCAAATGTGTCAGGCTTCAATAATTGCTCCTTCCCCCCCAAAAGCAAGCCTAGGTGCTACCTGTAGCATGGGAAATGAGATTTGTAAATCAGGTGCTTTCAGCAGCCCACCCCATGGAGTACTTAATGACGAGCTAGGCAAAAAGATTGGGCAACAATATTATCCTGTAAGCGACTGGGTCCTGGCGCTGGAACAGGCGAGACCCTAGGCAAAGGAAATACACTTCAACGCAAAGGCTGTCACAATCTTAGAATTGCCATACAATGCAGCAACACTGTGCTGCCATGTGCATGCAATCTGCACTTTAGAGACCTGATTGATCCACCCTAAGAGATGCCTTCTCTGGAGGACCTGATTTTGCTCACCAACCCAGTGGCTGAGGATGCTTCACCATAACTGGAGCAACCCACAGAGAAGATACCCAAATATGTGAGCTGGAATATGACAGTGCTCCCTGAATTGGGTCTAATATGCAGCGAGGTCAGGATGCAGTGCTGGTTCTGCATGCCTCAAGAGGTCCTCCTAGAACAGAGCTAACAGGAGGTTAGCTGTTCCATATGCCAGCTGTGAGTTGGACCACCAAAGATGAAATACAGGATCCTGCAGAATGCCTGGCCTTATTAAATCTGCTGCAGGTCAATTTGTAAATCAGATAGGAGGAGGAGGAGTAGATAGTAGTGGCAGAAGCCCGTTTCCCTGCCATGTGTAGCACCCCCACCGCAGGCATTTGACTGGGAGAATGGCATGCGAGGTCTCTTTCCCCCTTCCAGCAAGTATCCTTATAAGCATGACCCACCTTGTCATTTCTGCAAGAAGCTAGGCTCTCAGATGCCCTCATCCGAAAGAGGTTGCAGAGACCTAAGTGTAACAACTTTGAGGAGCAATATACCCAGTCACTGGAGGCGACCTTCTTCCAGAAGATGGGAATTAGGTTCCTAATTGAAACCAGGACTGGAGACCGGTGCTACGGTTTCTGATCCACCCTGCTATATGACCATCTGCCTTCATGATGCTACACTCGCTCTATTGGGGAGGTGGTCATCTTCATGAAGGTAAAGGGCAGGAAGGGTGGTACATGTTAGTGGTACAGTAAGTCTGGTCGCCACCGCAGAGGATTTCCAATAGTGGTAGCTGGCAGCAGGAGGCTGACATGCAGAGGTTGGAGCTTTGGCTGCTGGCCAAGCCTGACCATGTTAGCCAGACAGCTGCAGTGAAATCCGCAAGGGCCTGCAAACCTAGCTCTTGATTGTCTTAAACAATGTGTTAGGAAATTCATCACAATTTTTCTGGGTCTCCAGTCTATTATTTTACTCTTATCCTAACTTTTCCTCCCCACTCTCAACTCCATAGAATACAATGGGCTGTGTGGCCTATTACCACAGTGCGCTGAGATTTCATCTTGTATCAGATAGATGGAGTTGAGCTGTTCTTTCAGAGTGGATCTTGTTTTTTAACAAGCCAGAAAAATGTGCCAGACTAAATATTTCTGTATTGTTTAAAAGGAGAACCCTTGGAAAGTATAGATAAAGCACGATGTGAACTTTTGATCGTGGACTTCAACTACACTGCTCCCAACTAGTACTGTATTGAATGTATGTATGAAATAGTTTTTGGTTAGATTTCTAAACAAATCATCCTCTTTTAAGCTCTTAGTTCAAACAAGTAAGACCAACATTATTATATCCATTTTATAATTGCTGTATATACGACTAACAAAGTTTTGAACAAATCTAGATATTGTACAGTGACATAGGGTGTTCTGTCTTCGGCATCCAATTCATCTCCAAATGTTTGTTTTTGCATAATGTTGTTATTAATTAGTATAGCTGTAGATTCTTAATGAGCTTTATCTCATATGTAGTGTTCTGGCTACCTCTAGCGGCCAATGCTATGTTTGCAGTCTATTTCATCTCTATGTCTAATTCTCCTCCCTCTTGCAATGCATTCTGGTAGCTCAGCCTACATTTTACCTTTATATCTGGAAGGGAGAAGATACTCAGTACTACAGTTCTCACAAGATTGCATTGCCAGTATGTAACTATACCTTCTTTAGCTGTGTTCCACTTTAATATTAGCCTATCTTAGGGTACTTTCACATCAGCGTTTTTTGCCGTTCACGGCAGATGCGGTGAACAAACCGCATCTGCCGCGATTAACGCATAACCGCTGCACTTGCGGCACAGTTGCGGCAAGCCCCATGCAATGTCTCTGGCGCTTGCAGTAAGTGTGCGGGAGGTGTGGCAAGTGCGGTTTCGGCACTTGCGGCAGGTGCGGCCGCGAAAAAAAACGCGGTCAGCCGATACCGCACTTGCCGCACCTGCCGCAAGCCCCCATAGTCATTGTATGGGGCTTGCCGCAACTGTGCCGCAAGTGTAGCGGTTATGCGTTAATCGCGGCAGATGCGGTTCTATGTGGAAAATGCATGTTTGCTGTACCCTCCACTAATTTTCTGTACTTGATTGCTTTCAGTTTTACTGCACCAATGTACTGTTACGTTCAATAAAACACAGATTCAACCACAATCTGCTTATTGGACCTCGGTGCAGCGGTTTACCTGCCTGTATAGCTACGTGAGCCCCCAGCCCATTTAGTGAGGACAGAATAGTAAAACGGCAGCCATCCTACTGGGAAACAGTGAAGCAGCAGCCATCCAGATAGTAGGATACAAGTCACCGGCTACACAGAGACTTTGTACAGCTAAAGCAATCTCTGCACAGCCAAGAATTTCTCCAGAACACCATGTCCCACAGATCACACAGGACAAGATCCGCTACTTCTACCTCCTCAAAAACAACATCCATCAGCAGTGCGGTTGCCATTGCACGCGCAAATGCTGAAGCCGCCAAAATGCGAGCAAGCTTTGCTGAACAAGTTAACTTAAGTTAGAGAAGGCACGCCTGGATGACCAAGACAGAAGGTCACAGTTAGAGAAGGCACGCCTGAGTGCCACCTTAGAAAATCTAGTAGTGAAAAGGGAGGCAGCTGCTGCCATCGCAGAAGCAGAGTCACTAGAAGCCACTCAAAACCTGGAGCTGCATAGGGGAAACAGTGTGCTGAGTCTGGAGTTTCCACTGCAAGATCCTCCACAACGCACATGTCAGTATGTTAATGAACTCCCTGATCCAAACTACAACCCTGATCTCGACCCAAAACGCGAACACGAAAGCTCCAGTGAAGAAAGCAGGAGTCATCATAAGCTTCAGCTCCAGGAGAGACTCAAACGCGAAAATGTCGCACAAAACAACTCTGCTAATGACTACCTTGCCCCTCAACAGGTAACCAACGTAAACCACCTTGCTGACACATCGTACGTCAGACCGAAGCAACATGACACCGGCTGGCGCCACCCAGAGGATACTAACAGGTACGAACACACCTCACACCACTTACCCTTACCGGTACACCCATCACTAGTATACTCTGCTGACAACCTTTTCACAACAGAATTTGCTAAATTCTTGACGCGACGTGAGCTGGTTGCCAAAGGACTCATGAAATTCACCGACCAAGCTGAAAGCTACAGAGCTTGGAAAGCCTCTTTCCAAAATGTCACTAGAGACTTGGGGTTGCTACACAGGGAAGAGATAGACCTCTTTGTTAAGTACCTGGGAGAAGAGTCAGTCAAACATGCAATAATGATCAGAGACGTTAATATACACCACCCTGAGATTGGCCTCAGAGAGATCTGGAAGAGGCTGGATGAGTGTTACAGCTCAGCAGAGGTAATAGAAAGTGCTTTGTTCAAAAGAATCGATGGCTTCCCTAAAATATCTAACAAAGAGCTACAGAAACTTAGAGAACTTAGCGACCTGCTAATGGAAGTCCAAGTTGCCAAATATGAAAATGATCTACAGGGACTTGCATTCCTCGACACAGCCAGAGGTGTGAACCCTATAGTCCAAAAGTTATCCTACAATTTGCAGGAGAAGTGGCTCACACATGGTTCCACGTACAAATACAAGCACAGTGTTCCATTCCCTCCCTTCTCTGTTTTTGTAGACTTTATACACCAACAAGCAAGAATTAGAAACGATCCCAGCTTCGACTTTACAATGTTATATGCAGCACCGTCACCAGCAACAAATCCACGCAGATCTTCTGTGACAGTACATAGGACTAATGTTTCTTCTCCAGATTTCAATCACAGGTCTGCTGACTACTCCCAATCAGAGACAAGGATGCAGGACCCTGACAAGCAGTGCCCACTCCATCAGAAGCCTCATCCTCTTCTCAAATGCAGAACCTTCAGAGGAAAATCTATGCCAGATCGCAGACGCTTCCTGAAAGAACACGGTATCTGCTATAAGTGCTGCTCGTCCACAGGTCATCTCGCCAAGGATTGCAAGGTCAGTGTAAAATGCACAGAGTGTGGCACCACAGACCATAACACAGCTCTACTCCCTGGCCCAGCTTCATGGAATACACAAAACACATCAGCTTACAGTGAGCATGGCAGGGAGGAAAGGAACACTGCTACACTTCACAATGTACAGAAGTCTGCAAAGGGACAATAGACAGTAGGTCCTGTTCTAAAATATGCCTCGTCAGAGTGTACCCAAAGGGCCACAGAGACAAAGCTATAAAACTGTATGCTATCTTGGACGATCAAAGTAATCGATCTCTGGCTAGATCAACATTCTTTGACCTATTCAACATCAAAAGGCCAAGCACTCCCTACTCATTAAAAACATGTGCAGGTACTGTGACAACATCATGCAGGAAAGCTACTGACTATCAAATCGAGTCCTTAGATGGACAATTCAGCCTACCGCTACCCATGATCACTAAATGCAACCAGATCACAGACAACAGATCTGAAATTCCTACGCCAGATGTAGCAACTCACCACGCTCACTTAAAACGCATAGCTCACCTCATACCAGAACTCGACCATCTGGCCCAGATAATCCTGCTGTTAGGAAGAGATATCCTGCAGGTGCATAAAGTGAGATGTCATATCAATGGACACCACAATGCTCCTTATGCCCAAAGGCTAGACCTAGGATGGGTCATAATAGGAGGCGTATGCCTGGAATGCATGCACGCCCCTCTTCTGTGTCAAGCATGCTGACAAGTAAGCTGGAGAAAGGATGCCCATCTCTGTTACGACCTTGTAACAGCCTCAGCCTCAGAGACCTGGACTTGGGGTCAGACCCTGCACCAATACAACATAGCCTTGGGCTTCTCTGGAATCGACGATCAGAAGCTTTCACCATTCAAGTCAGCCAAGGAGAAAAGCCTTTCACATGTAGAGGTGTTCTGTCTACCATCAACAGTCTGTACGATCCCTTGGGTTTCGCAGCTCCTGTCATGATACAAGGCAAGGCCCTACTAAGAGACTTAACTAAGGAAACATCTGACTGGGATGCACCTCTGCCACCGGATAAAAGAATCCAGTGGGAAAGATGGAATAACTCATTAGCAGCCCTCTGCAACCTGAATGTACCAAGACCATACACCCCTGTACCGTCAACAGAAATACGAAGCCAAAAACTGTACGTATTCGCAGATGCTTCTGTCAAAGCAATTGCCGCAGTTGCCTACCTTAAAACTGTAGACTCCAAATGTCAGAGCCATATTGGGTTTGTTATGTAGAAAACCAAACTTGCACCACAACCAAGAGCACACTATACCCAGGTTAGAACTTTGTCAGTCTTAGCCTTTGAGTTAGATGAATTCATCACATCCGAGATGGTTATTGACCTGACGCAGGCCAAATTCTACTCGGACAACAAAGTAGTCTTGGGATATATCCACAATGAGACCAGACGATTCTATGTTTATGTTAGTAACAGAGTGCAACGAATTAGGAGATCAGTTCATCCAAAACAGTGGCATTACATATCCACAGAGCAGAACCCTGCAGATCACACAACTAGAGCAGTTAATGCAAGTCAGCTATGGAGTTCAACGTGGCTTTCAGGACCAAAACTATTATATGCTGAAGAACACTTTCCGGACACCTTTGAATTAGTAGGAGAGGACAGAGATGCTGAAATCCGCCCTCAGGTGTCTACACTTCATACAATGACTTCTGCTATCCAGCTTGGATCTCACAGGTTCGATAGATTCTCAAGGTGAAAGTCAGTCACTCGAGCCATTACCTGCTTAATCTACAAAGCTCACTCATTCAGAACTGCCAGAACTTGTGATACAGACAAATGTAAAGGCTGGCATCTTTGTAAAAATACCTACATTACCTCCGACTTGGATTTCTCTAGAAACCATATCACCCTTACTGTTCAAAGAGAAACCTACTTTACAGAAATCCAATGTTTGATTAACAAAGCTCAAATACCAGCGAGTAGCGTATTAAGAATTCTCGACTCCACTCTTCAAGCAGGAACAGCGAGGCTTACCCACGAAAGCCTAATCACCTTCATGGCAGAAGCAACAGCTATAATCAATGCAAGACCCTTAGTTCCAGTTCCTAACGACCCTGAGGAGCCCTTGTTATTGACTCTAGCTACCTTCCTTACCCAGAAAACAGGACCGTCCAGTACCCCTCGAGGAGGATTAGATGCCAAGAACCTCTACAAGTGCCAATGGAGACAGGTACAAAGCCTTGCGAATACTTTCTGGGACAGGCGGCGCAAACAATATCTGTCTACCCTGCAGCCACGGACAAAGTGGCAATCTACTTGTCCCAATCTGAATATAGGTGACCTTGTCCTTGTGAAAGATTCTCAAGTTCATCGGCACCAGTGGCCACTTGGTCTAGTTACTGAGACACTCCTGAGCAATGACGGTAATGTCCGCAAGGTTGGACTAAGAATGACTAAGGGAAATGAACCTAAGACATTTCAAAGACCGGTATCTGAACTGGTCCTGCTGTTACTCTCAGAAGACAGGGATAGTGACATCCGGTGATGCCAGACAGGGAGTGTTCTGTCTTCGACATCCAATTCATCTCCAAATATTTGATTTTGCATAATGTTGTTATTAATTAATATAGCTGTAGATTCTTAATGAGCTTTATCTCATATGTAGTGTTCTGGCTCCCTCTAGCGGCCAATGCTATGTTTACAGTCTATTTCATCTCTATGTCTAATTCTCCTCCCTCTTGTAATGCATTCTGGTAGCTCAGCCTCCATTTTACCTTTATATCTGGAAGGAAGAAGACACTCAGTACTACAGTTCCCACAAAATTGCATTGACGGTATGTAACTATACCTTCTTTAGCTGTGTTCCGCTTTAATATTAGTCTATCTTAGCCAGTTGCACCCTAGGTTAGTCACTAATTTTAAAATGTTAATGCATATTGTGTAACTATGTGAAAAATGCATGTTTGCATGTACCCTCCACTGATTTTCTGTATTTGATTGCTATCAGTTTTACCGTGCCAATGTACTGTTACTTACAATAAAACACAGATTCAACCACAATCTCCTTATTGGACCTCGGTGCAGCGGTTTACCTGCCTTTATAGCTACATGAGCCCCCGGCCCATTTAGTGAGGACAGAATATAGGGTATAAAATGCCGAAATCGGCATGATTTTACATAAAGCAAGTTTTTGTGCAATATGAAAAGTTACAGTGCGTTGATTAATTCTTAATTCTTTTGAAGTACAGTATAACTTTGGAGGCTAAATATATCCACCACATGTGAGTAATATGTGTATCCGCTGGATTATTTCTGCTGTGTTTAGGAAGATATTTCCAAAGCTCAAAGCCAAGAGCCAATAGGGGGTAAACAATTTTATCTTGTAATCTGAGTGATTATGGCCATGATAATTGATAAAATAAGGGCACTATAGAAATAACAGGAGCTTATTGAATTTCAGCATTTTCTTTTATAACATAGTAAAGAAGATGAAAAAAATAAGCTAAATTCTTTTATATTGACATCCCAAAAATTGTATTAAAAGTAATATGGTCTACACATATACAATGTCCAGTATAAATATTACATAGTTATAACGATATCGTTAAATTAAATGAGTTTTCCAAGCACGCAGAATAAATTTGGTTATATTTATGGGAAATTAGGAAGCTTTATAATTCACTTGGTATTAAGATTCTTTTTTCCTGAGCTGTCACGTGGTCATGTGACCTCCGGCTCTTAAATTTATGTTGCAGTCTGTACAAAGCACAGAGTACAGATTTCTCCTGTCTGTGCTTTAAACAAAATGTAGCCTATCAGTTCAGCGCACCCATACATTCAGGAGGCAGGATGCTAATTAAAGAGCAGTGTGCTCTGAATGGTGATGTTCTGGGGGATTTACTAGTTGGACCTTTTCTTGTTTTATTTTTTTCTTTTAAATCTTAGCAATCAGTCATTAGTTTTGCAGTCAATGTAGCTTTTCTTCATGTATTTATTTGGAAGTCTAATTTTTTCGTGGGATAACTTTAATTGTTAGGGTGCTTTCACACTAGCGTTTATTTGAAATCGCAGCAGATGCGGTGAAAAAAACGCATCTGCCACGATTACCGCATACCGGCTGCATCTGCCGCATTTTCAAATAAACGCTGATGTGAAAGGGGCCTTAATGGCACAAGTAAAGAGTACTCATCACTTCAGCATTCATTTCTCAATTTTTTTTCAGTGAAGCGATGGAAAAAAACTTAATTCAGCCATTAATCGTTGCATTTTTGTGCACCATTAGTCCGAAAATAAACATATTAGGGCAACTTTATATTATGGGTTGGTGTGAGCGCAATTGCACCAAATGTATATATAGGTTTTTAATATTTTGCACAAACAAAAATGTAAGAAAAAAAAGTGATTTTTCAAGTACTGCATTCCAAAGGGCACATCTTATTTTTTTTCTCAGAAACATAGCCATATTAGGGGTTTGTTTTTATGGGAAAAGGTCCCATTTTTGTTGATACTATTAACCCCTTAAGGGCCAATGATGGCTATACCCGTCATGAGTTTGAACTCTCAATGTGTATAAACACTCTCTTTGGTGAAAGAAATGCAGAGAATATCATCCTAAATTTAACACTAACATAACGTCCAAAATGTATTGAAAAAACAGTCTTGGAATCACTGGGATATGATGATGCGTTCCAGAGTTATTATCTCATAACTTGATGCTGGTCAGAATTGCAAAATCAGGCTTTGATCCTAAAGGGGTTAAAGAACAAATAAAATGTATTGACTAGTTTTTACAATGTCTTGCAGGAATGGGCACAAAACAACAAATATGCCATTATTTTTATGTCACTGTGTAGTCTAAGTCTATTTTATTTTATTTGCTGCGTTTCTGCACCAAAAGCGCATCACCCACAGCTTTGTAAAGAAATCAATATGACTTTACAAAAGTTGTGCCCATATGTGCGTTTTTACGTGCTGCATTTTTGTTGTAGAAATCACCTGCACTTTTTTGTGTACCTGTCAATTAATCAGGCCCATTTTTGGGCTGCGTTTTCCCCATATACTCCATTCTAACCCTGCCAAAAAAGCATCACAAACAGATGGGTATTCCACAGAAAGCAATTTCTACAGCATAAATGCTGAAATATTTACCTTCCCCAGCAATAACTGGTGATCCCCAGTGATATCTTCATTCCAGGCACTGGGAGAAGCTGCGCAAGTAGCTTGAGGACCTGCGCCTCCCCATGTGACTGGTCATATGCCTCAACCTGTCACATGGCCAACCTCTGATTGGACGAAATCCACAGGTCCTTCTGCTGCCCGGGAAGAAGACATCACCGATCACTGTGGGCTCGATGGAGGGTGAGGTTATTACCTCATAAAGTGATACTTGTCAGAACTAAAAAAACTGTCCTGGTTATGAAAGGTGAAATATGGCTGGATGGTGAAGGTTTTAAAGAGGACATTTCATCATTAGGGGTTTTTTTGCCTTCCTCTGGATCAACATGTTAGGCTATGGGTTGAACTAGATGGACTTAAAGTCTTCCTTCAACCATAAATACTATGTTACTATGTATTATTGCTTGTAGAACTTTCCATATATCACAGAGAGTGACTACAGAGCAAAATAAAAGATACTTTTAATTTTTTTATTTCACATTTCATTGCAGATATATTGGCTTGAAAAGTGTATACTGTAATACTAATTTCGCCTTTAACCAATTGGTTGTTTGAAGACATTTGTCTCTGGAGGTTATTAATGATTAATGTTTTCATTGCAAACACTTAAACACCCCTGTATATACAGTACTCATCTCACAGCACTGTCAGCTCTGTTCTTTTTCAGCTCCCCATAGACCTACAGGGACATGACACGAGAGCTGTTTGCAATGACAGAAGAGTTTGTAATAACACAGTTATGCACTATTCCCCTCCTTTGCTTTAATATCAGCCGGTGCCGACAGATTGGTGAGGAGAGTAGAGCTGATTGTTATTTCTTTCCATGGCACACTAAAAAGTTTGGTTCTGCAATTGTTTGCGGCATTTTCTTTTTTTCCCCTGCATAACTCCTGTCTATGATTGGTTAATGACATAGAGAGGGAAAAAAGAAAACGCCCAATCCCCATTGTTTTGTTAGGACCTCTTTGACTGAAGGGAAAATTAGTATTTGAAATTTACTAGCTAAGATCTTCTGAAAAGAAATGGGAAATTAAAAAATAAAAACTTGGTTTTATTTAGGTCTGGAGCCATTATTCAATAATTCCATTATGTTGCCAGTTTAGTAAGCTAGAACTGATTAAAGCATCATGCCCGTATTTTCTTTGTTTCACCACTGTATTGGTGCTTTAAATCTAAGTTCCCGGCCTCCTGTCTTAAGGCCCCGTCACACCTGGCGACGGGGCTGGAGATGTCGGCGGCAACTGGCGGGTGCACGCACGTTTTTGGCACCCCGACAGTGTTGCCGTCCCCCATTTACATGGGGCGACATCTCCAGCGCCGTGCAGGCGACCTGTCAGGAGTCTGAAAACCCCAGCGGCGATGCAGGACAATGGGATCCTATGACTCCCATCGCCTGACAGGTCGCTGGCGGCCGGTTACATGGGGCGATGTGTGCAGAGCACTGCTCTGAAACCAGGCGACCTCCCAGCGGCGCTGACATCGCCCCTTTACATGAGGCGACGTAGGGGCGATGTCGCTGCCAATAGGCAACGCCCCTACGTCGCCTATTTAATTGGCGGCGATGTCGCCCCATGTAACAGGGCCTTTAGACTCACCTTCCAGTGTCTTTGTGCATTTTCACCAACGCTCCAGTCAGTGTCTGACTGTTTTTCAAGCTGTGAGCTCCAGTGTTTTATGGAGCGCACCGGAGGTCACAAATTGATACATCTCTATGTAAGCCTCATTCTGGCCTTGTTGTGGATTTCAAAGTTGTATGAGTGATTGTGAAGTAATTTCTGACTTCTAGCCAGTCAGAAATTCCAGGCAAAAGATGGCACTGCAGGACCGGAATGGGGCCAAAAATTGATGAAATTACCAGAGAATGAGTATAAGATCAGGAGCAGGATACTTAGATTTAAAGCACCACTCAAGTGCTGGAAAAAAAATGCTGGAGTGTTGCTTTAAGGAAAGTAAGAAACAAAGTGTGCATGTAGTTCAAGACATCAAAGAAATGATCTATCAACAGATTCCATAACTGGAACAAAGAGCAAATAATCCCTTTAATCTCTCCACAGTAATGGATTAACAAGCATAACAATGCATAAATAAATATTTATGTGTGCTTGCTACTGTGTTTGGCAGATGAAGGTTTTCTTCCTGTAAAACTCCAGGACACACTGAATTTTGCATGCTTTGGCATACAGACTTGGATCATGGAGCTACTAAATGCTATGAAAGATATCACCCTACACAATTGTTATTGGGGATAGTTAAGATGGAGACTATGTGATTGCTTTTATACTTATACAATGAGGGGTAAATACGTACCTGTGCCCTATATATATAAAATATATGCCATATTAAGAGGTGTCTGTCCTCATTTTGCTATTGATAACATTTTATAGGTGCTTTTAGCACTGTATCCTTTTAACTTTATTGCTTATATACTGTACTAGGTTATTATATCAAATGCAAAAAGTGAAATAAATATGTATGAAAATCCTCACATTACTTTTGTATCATTGCCCATAAATCCACAACGCAATAAAAAATTCTAATTGTATAATTTTTAGCATCTCAGACTCCAATTAAGTTCTACGAGAATGCACGCATAAACACATAATAAAGCATATATGCTAATTCAAACCATTTTTATGATGAATTAAGAGGAAACAGCACATACATAGTGAGACACCGATAAAAAGATTTGCTCAATGCAAACAGACCAACATGGTGTAGTGGAGAACAAACATATAAACATGTGCTATTGCTAGAACAATACCATATGTTTTCCCTTTATAAGGCGCACTGGATTACAAAACGCATCCCCAATTTGGTGAAGGAAAACAGAAAAAAAATATTTTTTAATTTTCAATGGCATCCATCTTATAATGCCTGTGTCCATCTTACAAATCATATATATGTCCCACATGCTGGTATATATATATTACCCTCATCCTAGTACATTGTCCCCTCATCCTGGTACATGGTCCCCCATCATGGGATATAGAACCCCCATCCTTGTGTGCTGGCACACAGTGCCCTGTAATGGCACACAGCCCCCCTGTGATGGCACATGGTCCCCTTTGATGGCACCCATGCCCCTGTGCTGGCACACATCCTCCTGTGCTGGCACACATGTCCTTGTGCTGTCAAAAATTCCCCTATGCTGGCACACTGCCCCTGTCATGGCACATTCCCATGAGATGGCACATATGCCTCTGTTCTGGAACACAGCCCCTTGTGCTGGCACATATCCCCCTATGCTGGCACTCATGCCCCTGTGCTGGCACGCATGCCCCCTGTGCTGGCACACATGCTCCTGTGCTAGCACAAATCCTCCTGTGATTGCACATATGCCTCTCTGATGGCACACATCCCCTGTGATGGCACACATTCCCCTGTGATGGCACATATGCCCCTATTCTGGCACACAGCCCCCTGTGGGGGCACACATCCCCCTATGCTGGCACACATGTCCCTATTCTGGCACACTTGCCCCCTGTGCTGGCACACATGCCCCTGTACTGGCATACATGCCTGTTGTGAATTAATTGATGAAGAATTCTGGTTGTTAGCTCTCTGCTGTTGTTATTGCTGGTGATACAGCTGGCTGTGTTTTGGAGAGTTCCACAGCTGATCCTGAGGATTTGCAGTCTGCTTCAGATTGGAGCATATAGGTGGTTTGGAGATAATCAACCTCTGCCAGTTGTCATAATTCCTGGAGGTTTCCACACCTCTCTCTGGTTCCTTCCTGCTCTGCTGAATCCTTGCAAGCTAAGTGAATGATTTTTGTTATATTGTGGCACACATGTTGTGTGCTTGAGGATCTGCTTATTGCTTGTTTTGCCATGAGTTGTGGTTTGACATTTAGTCTGCATATTAGTTTACCTGCTCTCAGTTAGGAAGTTCTCTTCCTAGGTATGAACTGCTATTCACTGTTGTCAGCTACTTCCAGTTCTACTGGTGTTAGTACCTATTTATTCTAGTTTGATTCACAGTAGTTCCTGCAGATATAGAGGGTGGTGAGTCTTAGCAGACTCAGGGAAATTTTTGGGCACTATCTGCTGTTAGAGGTTTTTGATAGTATTTTAATACTGACCGCAATAGTATTCCATCCTGTCTTTACTATCTAGCTAGTGTGGCTTCTTTTGCTAAACTCTATTATCTACCTGTGTGTGTTTTTCCTCTCCTGTTTCCCAGTCAATATCCGTGGGGGGCTTGCTATTCTTTTGGGGTTCTGCTCTGAGGCAGGATAGACTTTTCTATTTCCATCTATAGGGGTAGCTAGTTCTCCAGCCGCGTCGAGGTGTCTAGGGTATGGTTAGTTACATCTCACGGCTACTTCTAGTTGCAGTATTTAGTCAGGGACTGCGGTCAGTACAGTTGCCAACTACTTCTGTGAAGTCTTTTTATGTTACTCCAAGGTCATCGGATCATAACACAGGCCCCTGTGCTGGCACTCATGCCCCTGTGCTAGCACACATCCCCCTGTGATAGCACACATCCCCCTGTGATGGCACATATGCCACTGTGCTGGCACACATCCCCCTGTGCTGGCACACATCCCCTTATGCTGGCACACATGCCCCCTCTGCTGGCACACATCCCCCTATGCTGCACACATTTCCCTGTGCTGGCACTCATCTCCTTGTGCTGCACACATACTACTGTGATGGATATGCCACCCCTCTTCCTTGATATGGCCCGCCCATCTCTGTTGTATGGTCCCTCATGCTGCTGCCCACACTAAAATAGCAAACTGTTTGAACTTACCTCTCTGGTGCTATCCTCTACTGCTCCCTGCTTGCTGCAAATCCTGAGTCCCGGAGAAGCCAGTCATGTGATCAGGACATGCAGGGATGATGTCACTCTGCTGTGTCGATCACATGACCGGCTCCTCAGGACTCAGAAAGTGGGGCAAGCATGGAGCCACAGAGGACAGCGCCGGAGAGGTAAGTTCAAAGTGGTTAGTTATTTTAGTGTGGGCAGCATCATGGAGGGCCATACAAAAGTGATGGGGGCCAGATCCATAATGGGGGGTGACTGCAGGCAATGTAATATGCCAGCTCCCTTGCCCATATCTTGGCACAGTTTAAGCACCGAGGTGATGGACAGCGGGTGCAGTGCATATTACATGTGGCTAATGAGCGGGAGCACGTGACTTCCCGCTGTCTCCTGCAACCCGCAGTCAGCCCGCTCCAACCCCTGGACTCTGCTCCAGACACCCCCTACAGTACAGAAAGTTAGGTTTTGGATTATAAGACGCACCCCCCACTTTCCCCAAAAATTTGGGGGAACAAAAGTGTGTTTTATAATCCGAAAAATATGGTAAGATATATAATTAACATAGAGCTATAGGATAAAAATTTAACAGATCCAATGAGCCTCGAAATGCTATAGTACACCATACAATATAGGTACTAGAGCATAATTTTTTCCAAAAATACATGTGCCGTTATACTACCGTACTATTACAATACTAATACTACTATTATACTACTATTCCTAAAGAGCAAAATGAAAAAATCATATATGGTATGCAACAATTATCATTTCTGTTTAGCACTATACTACAAATAGATTACAATTTTGGTAAAAAACGAGGTCAAAGAGTCTTCTTACTCTGTCTAATCCCTTCTATTAAATAATTGATAGTCAGCTATGTACAAACAGTGCAGCCATCCTTAACTGGGATGTTTAAAAAGGCGGGCTGTAATTCTAGGCGCACAAGATGACCTTCAATACCTTATGTTTGTGCCTTTGTGTGTCTTTATTTGTTGTAATGTACATTTATGTTGTTTACAGAGGAAGATGTGTTTTTTTCATAACAATGTTTTATTAGCCGGGTTAAAAATTATTGCACCAGACAAATGAGGGTGTGGGAAAGGGGACACCTCTTGGCACTCAAATGAGTCTGCGCCCTGCACTCCCTAACATCCCCATATGAGTCCTTCCTCCAGGAACCATCACGTGGCTAAGCTCTTGCATGTCTTGAACTCACCCTTGTTAGTGAGAAGGCTGGCGGGTACAATGGGTTCACCTCTACAAATAATACAATATGAGGAAAAGAGAATCAGACAGAGAGACACAATCAGAAAAGCTCTCCAAACTACTCCAATACAAATACAAACTACAGAGCTGCACTAAATACAACTCCACAGCTTCTTCTAGAGACAGGCTCTTTCCAAAGCGGAAAGCATAGAAATGGATTCTATAACCGGCATCAGAAGGTAAGAAACATGACTACTTATAGCTGAGGGGAGTGGCCACAAAATAGTTTCAGCTGAGGATTAGTGCCACAAGAAACAGTCAGCAAGATAAGAGTCCTTAACCCCTGTAGCATCAAAACAAAGCAAATACAGTTAAACATCAGTTGAAGAGACCTGTGATCAATAAGGTATTGTGACCTTCTGGTGTTGTGAAATAGAAAAAAAAAGTTAAAATCTGCAAGAGGTTTTTGTATGTTCAGCATTAATTTTAGCATAAGACTGAGCTGGCAGTATAAGGATCCTTCTACCGTATATACTCGTGTATAAGCCAACCCGTGTATAAGCCGACCGCCCTACTTTTGCCCCCAAGACCTGGGAAAACCTATTGACTCGTGTATAAGCCAAGGGTGGACCCCAGCACAGGTATACAGCCCCCAGCAGTGTGGTATACAGGCCCCCCCAGTGGTATACAGGCCTCCCCAGTGGTAGTGTACAGCAGCCTCCCTAGTGGTAGTATACAGCAGCCTCCCCAGTGGTATATACAGGCCCCAGCAGTATATAAAGCAGCCCCAGTGGTATACAGCAGTGGTATACAGGCCCCAGTGGTATACAGGCCCCAGCAGTATATACAGCAGCCTCAGTGGTGTACAGCAGTGGTATACAGGCCCCAGCAGTTTATACAGCAGCCCCAGTGGTGTACAGCAGTGGTATACAGGCCCCAGCAGTATATACAGCAGACCCAGTGGTATACAGCAGTGGTATATGAGCCCCAGTCGTTTACATGCCCCAGCAGAATATACAGCAGCCTGAGTGATGTACAGCAGTGGTATACAGGCCCCAGCAGTGTGTCATATATGGCCCCCAAATGCTGGCACTCGCCCCCCTCTGTTGTAAGGCACCCCCTGCTGCTTAACTTACCATCCCTGGTCTTCTGCACTGTGCCGGTCCTCCGTGCTCCGTCCCCCGTGCTCCCGTCCTCGGCTGCATCCGGGGTCCCCGGCCATCACAGTAACGATGACGTCATGCGACTGGCCGGTCACATGACCCCGGATGCTGCCGAGGACGGGAGCACAGAGGACCGGCGCGGTGCAGAAGACCAGGGATGGTAAGTTAAGCAGCAGGGGGGGGCCTTACAATGGAGGGGGCGAGTGCCAGCATTTGGGGGCCATATATGCAGATATGCACTGCTTCTCCCTGCCACTGATTGACAGGGGGAAGCAGTGCATATATAATGAGCGGCCCCACGTGACAGGGCGCTCATACAGCAGCCTCCCCCCGCCTCCTCCAGCCTCCCCAGCCCCGGACACAGCCCCCACCACAGCCCCTACCGTATTGACCCATGTATAAGCCGAGGGGGGAACTTTTCAGCCCAATTTTTGGGCCGAAAAACTCAGCTTATAGACGAGTATATACGGTAAGTTGTAAAAAGGAAAAATACCGGAAATTGTGCTGACTGCTATGGGATTGTACAACAATCACCTAAGTGTGAAATCATCAAAGTAATCTGAGTATTACTGGTGTTTAATGACATATGGTACCAACATGTCATGAACATGCATGTATGAGTAACCTCCATCATCAATTGTCTACTGTTATGTTGCAACTAGATGTAAGCCTAATGCTATCGTATCGGGAGGATGGTGACATCATGATGGGGACAGGCTTTGTGATGCTGGGGATGGTGGCTGTCTCTCCCCTCTGTGCTCTCTCCTTTGACCTGTCTTCACCCTTTATGCTGTCTTCTCCCCTCATGTGCTCTCTCCTTTAAGCTGTCTCCCCCGTGTGCTTTCTCTCTCCCTCCTGTGTGGTATCCTTTGAGTTGTCTCCTCCCTGTGCGCTCTCCCCTTTGTGTCCTGTCTCTCTTCCCCTGTGGTGTCTTCTACCCTTGTGTGTTCTCTCCTTTGAGCTGTCTCTCCCCCTGGTGGTCTCTCTCTCCCCTCATGTATGCTCTCTCTATCTCCAGTGCTGTCTTCACCCCTGTGCACTCGCACACCTGTGCTCTCTCTCTCTCCCCTTGTGCTGTCTCTCCATCTGTGCGCTCTCTCTCCTCCCACTGCAATGTGCCAGTGGGTGCGATATTAGCACACCCATCATTTGGGTGTGCAAGTAAGGTGGAGGCGCGTAATTGGATGACACCCGGAAGAGACAGGACAGGACAATTACTGTATGTAAGTAGGTTCATGTCTGTATTCACTGCTTTGATACTGTAATTTTCATAGGGATCAATAAATTGAATCTTATATTATCTTTGTATGATTATGTAGATTCCAAAGATGTATAGTTTTTTTTTATTTAAAAGATGAAAAAAAATTCTGAAGTTTTGACAAAAAAAGCTTGTTTGTGTCATGGTTTTTCAAGAGCCATAATGTTTTCAATTTCAATTTTGGGGATCTGAGGCTGTGTGAGGGTTTGCTGTTTACACTTTAGCTGATGTTTTTTTTTTATTTTTTTGGGGGTGTATATAACGTTTTAATTCATTTGTTTTGATTTTTTTTTCTGGTTATGCTGTTTTCCAATTAGATTAATTTATTTTATATCTTGATACATTGGATATTTCTGAATGCAGTGATATTAAATAGGTTTATTTTTTCCAATTGTCTTATTTTCAATGGGTCAAAAGGAGGGCGATTTGAATTTTTCAGTTTTTTCCAATAGTTTTGAAACTTGAAATTTTTTTTTTACTTTTTACTGCTTTTACAAGTCCCCTAATGAGGACTTTGAGCTGCAATTGACCGATTGCTTGTGATATACAGAGCAGTGCTTCAGCACGGTTCTGTATAGCAGAAATGATTGAATTCTATGAACGCCTGTTTGAAGCCAGCATTCACAGGAAGTTCATCATCATAGACACAAGGGTCATCTAACCTCTGGCTGTCATGACAACCAATCAGCACCCCATGATCTTGTCATAAGGCTGCCTAAGGGAGCGGGGAATGACTCAATCCCAACCAGCACATGTTAAATCCAGCTGTCAGAGATTGACAACAGGATTTAACTGGTTAAATGCAAGGGGTGGATTGGAGATCATCTGATTTGATCAGCTGAAATGTGCAAACATGGATGCATGCTTGGTGTGCAAGTCTGCAAGGTAAGGAGATGACCCTTGATGGACATAGAACTTCATGGGTTGTTAAGGGGTTAAATAAGAAGCACTGTTTGGATAAAGGGAACCCCTTCATAATAACTTGAAAACCTCACACCATCTGTGAAACATGGTTGTGGCGGTGTCATGATTTGGGCTTGTACTGCTACATCTGGACCTAGACAGCTTGAAATTCTTGACTAAGCAAAGAATTCTAAATTTTATGAGAAATTGCTAATGAAAAATGTTAGTATATCTGTACATTAACTAAATGTTGAAAGAACATGGGTCATGCAGTAAGACAATGACCCAAAGCAGACACGTTGGCTATAGAAAAATCGTAACAGAAGAATAAAGGTATGGTTCTGGAATGGCTAAGTTAAAGTCCTGTCCTTACTCTTATAGAAATGTTTTGAGACCTGAAGTGTTCAAGGAAAAAAAAACACCCCAATATAACAATATAACAGAGTTGAAGCTGTTTTGTAGGGAGGATTTGGCCGAAATTCCTCCAAGCTGAAGTGCATAACTAATCAACAATAATAGGAAACATTTAGCGGTAAAGTAGTTATGGCGGTGTAATGAGGTGAACAATTCAGCCTGTATCATAGAAATGGACACAGAATTAGACTTTGTTTCCGCACTTGTCCACCAGAGGGCATTAGTGGACTGTACAATCACAGAGGGTGGAAATCCCCCACCTTCTCTCTTTTTTACCCAGGAAAAAAAACAGGGCTGGGCAGACTCAGATTTTCAGCAAGGACAGACCTGTGTGTAGTGTCTGCCGACATAGGGCTCTTTTGCAGCCGGATTCTTGGGAAGAAATACCCCGTGAAAATCGTTGCTGCAACCCCCGGTCTGCAGGACCTTGTCTTACCAAGGGTCCAACTCAAATTCAGGACATTGCCTCCGGAATTCAGGACATTGCCACCGGATTACATGTGCAGGGCTGTGACCGACATAAGGGAGCCATCTGTGCTACTGTGATCTCCCTTCTCCTGATCTGTGTGCCCCGGGACAGAGAGAGAGACTAACAAAGATCTGTTACCTGCGGAAGAAGACCGAAGAGGAGGACTGAGGAGTCTGCCCCCCCTTCAGCGCTGCACCGGGACCCGTCATCGTGAGACCCCAGGCCTGCCACGTGGGAGCGACATCTTCTTCCGTGATAGACTGGTACGTGATTTGAGGGAAAGTTAGGGAAATATATCTCCATTTTGTTTGTTTTCTTTTTTTCTTCTTCTTGCTGCGCACCCAGATAAAGTGAAGATCCAGAGACTCCACCAAATACATGTGTGCAGCTAGATCAGTTGACTGTGTTATAGATATGTTTTACAGTAAAGAAATGTTACTACCGGTTAAATCTGAGTATGGGGATTCTGTTGAGAAAGATCATACACACACACCCGCGGCCTTGCCACCGGTCGCTACATCTGGCGTAGTCGGCAGGATGTGTGATCAACAGAATCTCCTCCCGGTAGTAACTTATAACTGGACAGCCCCCCCGGCATCTACTGTCAATCAGGTGAGGAAGTTTAACGGACGGAACTATCCTGTAACTGAATGGACCCGAACAACTTAAGATAGTGGGGGAGATGTATAACATTGATCCTAAGACCTTACCAGAAATGGCCATGCTAACATTAGAGGGGGAAGCGTGGACGACAGTCAGGCTGGAGACAGTTAGGGGCCGGCGTACGTTGGATGATTTGGTGCGGGTGCTGGAGAACACCTATGGGCCGACGACATATGCGGGAACATTACGGTATATGTTCTTCCGGCGTACTCAACTCGAGTCGGAGGACATCCCTCAATATGCCAACGCCCTCCAAGTACTGCTTGAACAAGCCTGCAGAAAAGAAGAACAGATAGCTAGTACGGGCGCCCGTGACCTGGTGTTGAGAGATCAATTCGTGACTGGATTAAGAGACCCATACCTTAACCGCTCACTGCAAGATCTACTCCGGATAAATCCGGCCCTTACGTTCGCTGAAGTTAAGCAAGAAGCGATAGAACGTTCGAGAGGACCTGTCATGGAGGCCCAGACTTATACCGCGGCTTGCAGGTCCATAACTGGTATCAGAACCCCGAACAGTGACACGGAAGAACTGAAGCAGATGGTGGCAGAATTGCAGAAACAGGTGTTGCAGCTCACCGTGGACCAACAGGCGGACAGGCAAGCGAGACAACAACCCGGCCGGACGATGGGAAGATGCTGGACATGCGGTGATCCCCGCCATAGAGCAAACCGTTGCCCCCAGAACGTTCAAGTTCATCCACGGGCCAATATACCGGAACCAGCAAGTCATGCCCCACAACAGCGGCCACCTTTAAACTAGACGCCCCTGCCAAAGAGGCTCACTCGGCAGGGGAGGCCAAGGAGAGGGGTGTAGGAAAACAGAGCCAGCCACGGAACAAACTTGCATCAAACAGCCCTATCCTGGAAGTATTATTGGAAGGGACCGCCGTGCAAGGATTAATGGATACTGGGTCTCAGGTATCCACCATCTCCGAGCAGTTTTACGAAGAGTATCTGAAGCCGCGGGTTGCCTATGACCCTGATACTACTATCAAGATCAAAGCAGCCAATAATCTACCCATTCCAGTGACGGGAGTTGCCTGGATGAACACCGAAGTGTGTGGGCAAGATCTCGGGAAGAGAGGGATAATCGTGGTCAGGGAAGGCTGTGGATCAGAAACGCCCATGATTATTGGGATGAACATCTTGAAAGACCTGAATCTTGTGTTGGTTACCAAGAGGGGGCCCAAGTACTGGCAAGAAGTGACCACACATAGGGCCACCCGCCGAGCCTTCCAACAAGTGGTCCGGACCTGCAATCTCCAGCGAATGACAGAAAAACAACTGCCGCTAGCCACGATCACCGTACCCCGCCATACTAGGATAACTTTACCTGCTGAGAAGGAGACCGTTATCTTGCTACCCCTTAGCACCACAAAACAGCTCGAAGGCGTGGAGGTGCTGATTGAGCCGCGCACCCCGAAGGAAGGGAAGCTGAACTCCCTAGTTGCTCGAACGCTAGCCATTGTGAGAAAGGGGAGGATTCCTGTCAGGCTGGGTAACACGGCTAATGTGAGCGTCGACCTAGAGGCTGGGACACAACTCGCCCGAGTTTACGCCCTAACCGAAGAGGTGAACCCTATGAACCCCTCCAGTTTGCACCGTCTACAGAGGGAGATTGGACAGTGACGGTCTCTGCCATGGTCGCTGTCGCGGGTGACGTCAACGCCGGGCGAGAACTACGAGAAAAGTGCCAGTTGGACATATCCCAATAATCCAACCAAGAAGTGTCCCAGGTAGAAGAGTTACTTCAAGAGCACCAGGCGTCCTTTGCCCGGCATGACACCGACTTTGGATGCACCCCCAGTATCAAGCACGAAATCCCCACAGGTGATACCGCTCCTATCCGTGAAAGGTACCGCCAAATACCTCCCCAACAATACCAAGAAGTGAAAAATCTCCTGAATTCCATGTTACACACTGGAGTGGTACGAGAAAGCCAGAGCCCTGGGCTGCACCAGTGGTGATAGTCAAGAAGAAAGACGGGTCCCTGAGGTTCTGCGTGGACTACCGCCGTTTGAATGCTTGCACCATCCGGGACTCATACCCTTTACCAAGGATCGAAGAATCCCTGACAGCCCTGAAGAAAGCTAAATATTTTTCGTCATTGGACCTGGCCAGCGGCTATTGGCAGGTACCCATGCACGAGAAAGATAGAGAAAAGACTGCTTTCATCCTACCCATGGGCCTGTATGAGTTCGACCGGATGCCCTTTGGTCTGAACAACGCGCCAGGGACCTTCCAGCGACTGATGGAGCGCTGCCTGGGGGACTTCAACTTCGACTTCACCCTCATTTACCTGGACGACATCGTAGTCTATTCGGCCACATTTAAAGAACACCTGCACCGTGCACCTGCTGGGCCGTGTGTTTCGTAGGCTGAGAGAACATGGCCTGAAGTTGAAACCCAGCAAGTGCCGTCTTCTGCAGCCCGAGATCAATTACCTGGGTCACCGGATCTCGGCCGAAGATGTACAGCCGTCTTCGGAGAAAATAGCCGCCGTGCGGGACTGGCCACAGCCTACGAACGTCAGAGAGGTCAGGGCCTTCCTGGGGTTAGCCGGTTACTACCGCCGGTTCGTAAGAAACTTCGCCCGGCTTGCTGCACCCTTGCACGAACTGCTTCGAGGGACCACCAACGGCCCCAGAGGACGACCCATCAGCTGGGGACCCAGCCAGGAAGAATCCTTCCAAGCCCTAAAGGGTGCCTTGACTTCACCTCCCATCCTTGCATATGCAGACTATAATCTCCCTTTCCAACTACATACCGATGCCAGCCTACAAGGTCTAGGGGCAGTACTTTCACAAGTACAAGAAGGCAAGGAGCGTGTCATAGCCTATGCCAGTCGATCCCTACACGAGGGCGACAAGAACCCCACCAATTATAGCTCGTTCCGGCTGGAGCTGTTGGCCCTAACGTGGGCTATGGCGGAGAAATTTGCAGGATACCTCACAGGGACGGAAGTACTGGTCCTGACCGACAACAACCCGTTGGCCCACTTAGAAAATGCAAAGCTCGGAAACATGGAGCAGCGTTGGATGGCTCGACTCTCTAAGTTCAACTACAAGATCAAATACAGGGCTGGGGCTGAGAATCAAAATGCGGACAGCCTGTCTAGAGTGTCATACCCCTTACTCACCAGAGATCGGGATGAAGAACTAGAAGGAGACGAGACGCCCGACTTTGCAAGGCTTGCCCAACAGATGATGGATTACCTCCAGTTCGTTGTGGGCGAAGTTGGAACTCCAGTGGGGGTCACACCGTGTCCCCAAGAGTGGTGCAGGCTCCAGGACCAGAACCCTGAATGGGCCCTACTCAAGCAATGGGTGAAGCAACAGCAGAAGCCCTCCTCCGAAGCACGGTCACGACTGTCTACCGGAACCTTGACCCTGCTCAGCCAGTGGAACCGGCTGGTTCTGAGAGAAGAAGTACTATACCGGAAGGTTCTCTTGTCTCACATGCTGGAGGAAAGCACACAAGTTGTAGTACCTGCTCAGTTAGCCCGGGAGATGGTGGCCGAAGACCACAAAAGGAATGGACACTTCGGAGTAGATAAGACCTTTCGGTGGATTCAACAATCTATCTATTGTCCGGGGCTCCGCAAGCTGGTCGAAGACGTCTGCAGAACCTGTCACACCTGTGAGCTGCACAAGTCCACTGAACAGCGTGCACCTGTCCAGACGATTAAAACCTCCAGGCCTCTTGAGTTGTTGATGGTGGACTATCTGCTGATCGGGACGGCGAGCAGTGGCTATCAATACTGCCTAGTCATGGTGGACCACTTCACAAAATTCGACGTCGTTGTTGCTACCAAAGACCAGACAGACGAATCGGCTGCACAGGCCATCTGTCGACAGTTCATCCACATCTATGGGTGTCCGGAGAGGTTGCACTCTGACCAGGGGGCTTGTTTCGAAGGCAGAGTCATCGAGGAGCTGCATCGGATGTATGGGATCCAGAAGTCGAGGACCACTCCTTACCATCCACAAGGGAACGGTGCATGTGAACGCTTTAACCGGACCCTACTCCAGTTGATCCGCACCTTGGCCGAAGATAAGAAAGATCGATGGCCCCAATTCCTTCCAGATCTAGTATGGGCCTACAACAACCAGGTCCACTCCGTGACTGGCTACACTCCACACACTCTTCTCTTTGGCCGCCCAGGAAAAGGGGTCCATGACCTGAACCTATTCCGCCCAGAAGAAGATGTCTGCCATAACTACCCCTCCTGGCTAAATGCTCACCGACAGAAGATGGAGACTGTACACCGGCTGGTGAGGCAACAAATCCGGGGCCAGAAACATGCTGACCCACTCCCCGTGCAAGAGAAACCTTTAAAGGTGGGACAGCTAGTCTTGCTCCGTATTAAGAAGCCTCAAGGGAAACTTCGAGCCAAGTGGGAGACTGAAGTCTACCGGGTAATCGAACGCCCTTACCCCAATGGACATGTATACCGAGTGCGGGGTGAAGACAGCCGCAGCACCCGCACTGTGCACCGAAATATGTTGCGCCCCTGCCGCTCCCGGCCTGACTCCCCTCCCACAGTAACCGGAGGGGGTGACGCTGCTGACATGACTGACGTCACGGACATTTCTCAACATAGAGATCACATCGACTCTGAGAACGGTGACCCACCTACACAGACCAGTCCCTCTCCCGGATTACTGACTGGAGTGGGGCGTAAAGACAGTGACGAGGAGGGGAACAACCGACCCTTGCGACGCACTGACCGCATCACTGCTGGGATCCCGCCCGGACGGTCTTACAGGGACCAGTATGTATGGCCCACCTCTCAACCAACCCCTGCGACATCTACAGCCATCACTGCCTTGGAGCCGGCCGTTGTTGACAGGGACTGCCAACCTTTAAGTGGGGGGGTATGTAATGAGGTGAACAATTCAGCCTGTATCATAGAAATGGACACAGAATTAGACTTTGTTTCAGCACTTGTCCACCAGAGGGCATTAGTGGACTGTACAATCACAGAGGGTGGAAATCCCCACCTTCTCTCTTTTTTACCCAGGAAAAAAAACAGGGCTGGGCAGACTCAGATTTTCAGCAAGGACAGACCTGTGTGTAGTGTCTGCCGACATAGGGCTCTTTTGCAGCCGGATTCTTGGGAAGAAATACCACGTGAAAATCGTTGCTGCAACCCCCGGTCTGCAGGACCTTGTCTTACCAAGGGTCCAACTCAAATTCAGGACATTGCCTCCGGAATTCAGGACATTGCCACCGGATTACATGTGCAGGGGCTATGACTGACATAAGGGAGCCATCTGTGCTACTGTGATCTCCCTTCTCCTGATCTGTGTGCCCCGGGACAGAGAGAGAGACTAACAAAGATCTGTTACCTGCGGAAGAAGACCGAAGAGGAGGACTGAGGAGTCTGCCCCCCCTTCAGCGCTGCACCGGGACCCGTCATCGTGAGACCCCAGGCCTGCCACGTGGGAGCGACATCTTCTTCCGTGATAGACTGGTACGTGATTTGAGGGAAAGTTAGGGAAAGATATCTCCATTTTGTTTGTTTTCTTTTTTTCTTCTTCTTGCTGCGCACCCGGATAAAGTGAAGATCCAGAGACTCCACCATATACATGTGTGCAGCTAGATCAGTTGACTGTGTTATAGATATGTTTTACAGTAAAGAAATGTTACTACCGGTTAAATCTGAGTATGGGGATTCTGTTGAGAAAGATCATACACACACACCCGCGGCCTTACCACCGGTCGCTACAGCGGTACAAGGGATCACATCAGGTATTGAAAGTAAAAGTTTACATTCTTTTGCCCTTTACAGACATTGAACATTTTCCCCATTAAAAATTGCAAACTGTAAGATTTTCCAGTTCAATTCTTTGATATGGTTTGTTTTCTACTTTTAGGTAAAATATTTTCAGAAATATAGAACATTCTGAGGTAATCACAAATTTCCAAGCGTCATTGCATGTCCTGCCATACTGCGTTTAGCTGTTTATTGTGTACATCATATGTGCTGGGAAAATTCTGGGAACATATATCAAACTAATTCATTGGTTCAAATTTCTCCATGTTGAGTCCCTGGCTACATTATGTCAGCAATGTCTAAAGCCCCCGTCACACATAACGAGATCATCAGCAAGATCATTGTTAAGTCCCAGATTTTGTGACGTAACAGCGATCTCGCTAACGATCTCGCTATGTGTGACACTTAACAGTGATCAGGCCCCTGCTGTGAGATCGCTGATCGTTACAAAGTGATCTGGGTCATTTTTAGGTCGTTCGTCTCCCGCTGGGAACACTGCATCGCTGTGTTTGAAAGGGACAATGACCAACGATCTCAATACTACACCCGAGAGTGACAATTCTCAACGACCTCCTATCATTCCGGATCACTGCTGAGTCGCTGGGGAGATCTGTCTGTTTGACATCTCACCTGCGATCCCAAAGTGATACACCAGTGATCCCTAAGGATCGTTATCATTATTGGGATCGCTGTTGCATCGTTGTGTGTGGCGGGAGCTTATCTGTCAAAATGCAAAATTTTGTGATTTTATAATAACAAGTGTTGTCTGCAGTACTATAGATGTTACTGGTCTTTGCTGTAATAATGTTAGACATCGGCAACTGCTATTTCAATGCCAGAGGTGGATTTAGGTTTTCCACCATTTGGGGCAAGAATTCAGTTTGCCCCCTCCCTCGCACATGTGGTTTGAGTAGTCGTCATGTGACCACCCATTAATATGCGATTTGCACACTCACTTGCTGATGAGCTGATTTTCCTAATTTGTGCGCTGTCAATTGTGCGATGATCTGCTTTTCCTAATTCGAGCCATACTCAATGCGTGCTTTTCCTAATTCTGTCAATGATCAGTGGAAAACTAAAGCTCCTTTTTCAGTGAGAGATGCAGGAAGAACAGTTTGATGTGACATGACATAAGTGTGAAAAGCTATTAGAATTAGGCAGACTACAGTGCTTATTATAATAATTAAAAGGCTTGCCCATGTTCGTTTATAAAAATCTGCAGTCACTCTAGGTATCAACAGAATTCTGAATTCTCTTGGAAATGTGTCCTGCACACTTATTGCATTTTCCTAGGCTGGCGGCAAGACTGGACAGTCATGTCAGGTCAAGTATGTACACTTCTGACCAATTCCTACTAGATGTGTCCAGGCTTACTCAATTCACTTGTGTTGAGTGAGGCCATGCGTATCTAGTCGACATGAAACCGCATGTTGTAAATCACAGAGATGTGGTTTTGAATCCTACCACTCTCACCCCACCGTTGATAGCATGATGTGTGAGCACTTATGAGAATTTTAAAGTCTGCAGTCACGTAGAGTCTCTGACAAGTTAATGGATGCATGTGAAACATTGGACTGCTCTCAGATGTTATCCATGTGCAGTGCAATATATGCATGGACTGACAATGGAGAAGATGGAGAGATTAATTTCTCCCTCCTCTCCACACCTGTGATGTGATCACAGGATCACATTTGGTCATGCTCACAACAGAACCTGAGCCAAGTGTCATTACCATATCACATACGCTGCTGACACATTGGATACTATATGCTAGCAGAACCACAGCCTTAGGGCATGGTAATGTAGTTGTAAACATGGTCCACTCAGAATTTCTGCCCCCTTAAACTAAACCCCTAGCTATGCCTCAGATTCTACTACAAAGTAGGCCAAATAAAAATTCACATATAAATTATTTATACTCAAAAATATTTTAATATTAAAATATTTTATTAAAATGGAAAAAGATAAAGATTACAAAAATACAAATATTAATATTACAAATATTAGCAGATTGTACATTTTTACATCATTTACATGAAAAAAATCTTGCCACAGAAATATCAAGAAGTAAAAAACTTTCATTGATCAGTCTTATAAGATTTATTAATTTTTCATGATATGAAAACAAGTAATTTTCAAAATGTTAACACTGCAAAATCTTGGTACCATTGGTACGAACATAAAACATCCACAGGAATATAATAATACATTTAATCATTGCTGTCATTACTGGTTTATTCCTTAGACTGACTGTACAGGTATGAAATATGTGACGGATGAGGTGATTTGAAATAAAATGTGGTTTAACAAGAAATCCGCCCAAATAGACATCAACGTAATTATATGTATTCACACGCAAAAGTAAAAATAGACTTTTATTATGTCTTATATTTGTGAAGTAGCATGGATTTAATTATGTACTTAAAAAGCTTCTCACGAGCTGGGCCAATACTCTGGAACATACTACCAAGATAAAATTAATTTAATTCACAAAACCCATAGTTTTAAGCAGGCCCTAACAACGCATCTCTGTAAACTGGCCTATCATCTGACTTCGCTTATCTTAAGGCTCGTTACACACAACAATATTGTGAACGATATTGTTGCAACGTCACCGGTTTGGTGACGTTGCAGTGATGTCGAAATGACATCGTTGTGTTGACACCTATCGTTGATTGTAGATTTATGATTCTGTTCATAAATCTATCGTTGGTCTCCTGCTCGACGCCCAGCATCGGAGCATGTGACAGCAGGTAGACCAACGATGGATGAGCTCCCAGCGCTGGACAGTAAGCGCTGGGAGCTGGTAACCATGGTAAACAGTGAATATCTAGGCAGCGCGCAGTGCCTACTTACCCAATGTATACCCTGGTTACCAGCCTTCTCGCTTACAGGCTGGTATCCAAGGTACACAATGGTTAACTAGGGACAGGCGTCCCTAGTTACCCGCTGTGTACCTTGGATACCAGTCTGTAAGCGGAGAAGGCTGGTAACAAGGGTATACATCGAGTAACTAGGCGCTGCGGCTGCCTAGATACCTGCTGTTTACAATGGTTACCAGCCTGCTCCCTCTTACCGCAGCCTGGCAGCGGGAGCTAGACATCGGGGAAAGAATATTTTATTCTTTTCCATAATGTCGCTGGTCCACTGGTCACTGATGAGTCTGCCTGTGTAACAGCTCACCAGTGATCAGTTCACGATGTGGCAGCGATCCACATCGTTGATCGGATCGCTGTCACATTGCAGTGTGTAATGGGCCCTTAACTATTCCCTTTCTGCCCTTTTCCAATTCTGGCCTCTTATGTCATATGTCTACACCCCCCATGCAATATATAGCACTTTATCTGTTACTTTATCTGTACCTGTACAGATCCTGGCTGGAGAACATTTCATGCAGCATTACTTGAATCCCCTATTTATTATATCGATGGCTGGATCATATATGATGGCACTTTTACCTTTTGTGCCTCCTTTATTTCCTCATAGATTGTAAGTTTGTGAGCAAGGCCCTCACTCCCATGGTTTCTTAATTTTGTTTACTCTGTATTGTCTCATATTGTTTGTATTTGTCCCCTCTGAATTGTTAAGTGCAGCGGAATATGTTGGCGCTATAGAAATAAAATGATTATTATTAAAAGGCTAAGGCTACGGTCACATGATGAGCTATTGGTGAGTTTTTTACTTTGCAACACTTCTGCCCCATTAGGTAAATTAAGTTAATTGTGTATTTTTCATTGTGTTTTGAGTGAATTTTTTATGTGTTTTTGATAAGGTAAAGAATATTTATACTGTGTTAGCCAGTAGATAGAAAAATATATTGCAATCTGAGAGTCCTCAGTGGTTGATGCCTTTTAATGGCTAACTGAAAAGATGGTAAACATTTTGTTTACGTATAGTATATATGTATGTGTCTTCAGCATCTGTGTCATTATTAGCCTGACGAAGGGGACACAGTGATACGAAAGCTTGCTATGTTTACCATCTTTTCAGTTAGACATTAAAAGGTATCAACCACTGAGGACTCTCAGATTGCAATACATTTATGTGCTTTTAGCATTTTTTATGCTGGCGTTTTTTTGTGTTTGTTTATTGGTATGACATGTCATGTTGTTAAAAAAGCTGCTTTGTTTTTTATATTTCCTAGTATTTGGCTTTGGTAAAACTACATAAACAGAATACGACAGTGGAAATGCACTAAAAACTCACATGCATTTTTTTTCTGCATCTAATGCAATTCTGTGCGGTAAACCTGCACATAAAAGTCAGCATTTTTCATGCAGTGAAAATGTGCAAAGCCAGAAACTTGCCAACAACTCATCATAGGAACAAATCCTAAAAGGATGGCTACCTAACATCATGTACAATCCACACTGCTGAACAGTAGGTGTAATTGTAGCCCTCCATATGCTAGTAGGAATACAGAACTATCACCTCACAATGTATTCTTTTTGCACTGTTTTCTTTTAATAGTTTTTTAGCTTAATTTTATTTTTTTTGTTGTTTACAAGAAAGAGTATATACAGTTTTACATATATTATCCCTACGCAGAATGATATTTTCTAACAGCTGACTTTCTCTTGCATAGCAGGAGAAGTCAAATTAAATAGTTAATGTTTTGGCTATATACATAATACTGTCAAGAAGTTAATTACTAAACTAAATTTAGTTTTAATATAAAATAGACGGATAATATGCTGCATATGTTGTAACTACTATAGGCGTAACACACATGTAAACAAGGCATTTTTTTTTAGGTGTCCACACCTAAATACATAACAGGAATCTGCTGTTTTAAGGACCTCTCACATCAGCGGTTTTGCTGATTCGCGGCAGATCCGACAGATTTTGCAGCATCTGCCGCACAATGGCTGACTTGCGGCAAACCCCATTCATTCCGTATGGGACTTGCAGCAGGTGGGGCAGATGCGATTTTGCTAGATCCGGCACTTGCGGCAGGTCAAAAAACTGCAGCTAGCAGTGTTGTTTTTGAGCTGCCGCAAGTGCCGGATCTGCTGAATCCAGAAACACCACGCTTGCCGCTCCTGCTGCAAGTCCCATAGGAAATGAATGGGGCTTGCCACAAGTCAGCCATTATGCAGCAGATGCAGCAAACCTGTATGATCTGCCTTGATCGGCAGAAAACGCTGGTGTGAAAGCAGCCTTAGGTTCAATTCACACTAGCGTATTTTGGAATCCAGGGGCATGCAGGAAAAGCCTGCATGTCCCTGGATTCCCCTGCAATGGTGAAACTGGATGCACCCGCACCCCGTGCGGGAGCATCCAGATGCATATTTAACAGGGATCCAGTGGGTGGGTCTGCGCGTATGCAAGTTCATAGAACACAGACCGGAAATCTGAGTCCGGACGAATCCGTGTCACATTCACATTTTATACATGGTGCCCTTGATCTGGGTAGATCTGGGTGGATACAGGGGTTCACTTTTTTTTATGGAGACCAAAATTGCAACAAGAAGCAGATTTTGTCTCTGTGAAAAATCTGCAGATGAAGTCCATGGAGCCTCGATTAAGAGTCTACAACATGGACACCAGCCAGTTATCCCGCCAGGGAAGGACCTAGCCCAGGGTATTAGTAGCCCTTAAGTCACTACCCAGCCCTTGCGAGCTTGAAGATAGGGCTAGGGGTTTACCATGGACTAGGTATCCAACCACAGACAGCTGTTTCGGGGTTGTTGCCCCTCATCAGTGTGGCACAGGATTCTGGCTGGGTGGGAGCAATGCTTGATAGACAGACATCACAAAGCACCCACTGACCTTGTGGAGACCAGTGGAGGATAACACTGCGGGCACCAGTTAAAGCACTCAAACACAGTGAAACCCAAGGTGCATTGCTCCCTAGAATTTGAATATGCAGATGAAGTCCATGGAGCCTCGGTTAGGAGTCTACAATCCTGCGCCACAGTGATGAGGGGCAACAACCCCAAAACAGCTGTCTGTGGTTGGATACCTAGTCCATGGTATACCCCCGGCAATATCTTCAAGCTCGCAAGGGCTGGATATTGACTTAAGGGCTACTAATACCCTGGGCTAGGTCCTTCCCTGGCGGGATAACTGGCTGGTGTCCATGTTGTAGACTCTTAACCGAGGCTCCATGGACTTCATCTGCATATTCAAATTCTAGGGAGCAATGCACCTTGGGTTTCACTGTGTTTGAGTGCTTTAACTGGTGCCCGCAGTGTTATCCTCCACTGGTCTCCACAAGGTCAGTGGGTGCATTGTGATGTCTGTGAAAAATCTGTGGACACCTGCATCCACCCGGGTCCGGGACGAACTGTACACAACTGGATGCATATGCAAGTGCCTGCAATGTCAATTGGGCCAAAAACTGATGCAGGTGCACCCAGTTTGTGATGGATTCACACTGACGCCAAAAAACAACAGTGTGAAACCAGCCTTAGCTGTGTTTTTCTGCTGTGTTTCCATTTTTTACCCTTTTCTTGTACAGACTTGCTTCAGCATTTTTTAATGTGTTTTCAACATAGGAACACTGGGATGCTGAAGTGAAAAATAGCATGTATTTTGAAATGCCAAGAAAATGTACAATTCAGCAATGTGAACACAGAGTGGGGAGGAGTTTTGAAGAAATCACATCTCTCATCCACTTTGCTTGAACTGGTAAATGCAGGAGATTTTCTGCAAAAAATGACACTGAGAAAAATCTCTGGCCCTGATTCATCAAAGAAATTTAGCAAGAATTCTGACATAGGCCATGTTCACACACATGCGTTTTTTTGCCCATCCCTGCGTTTTTGGGCTGTTAAAAAAACACAGGTGCGTTAACGCAGGGTACATTTGAGTGTACATGCGTTTTTCAGCTCCATTTGCGTTTTTTTCCTCCAGTCCAAAAAACGCTGCATGCAGCGTTTTTGGGTGCTGTAAAAAAACGCATGTGCGTTAATCCAAAAAAGGCATGCGTTTTTTTAACATGGGCCCCTATGGGAAACGCATGCGTTAACGCAAGTGCCTATATGTGCCCTGCGTTAACGCATGCGTTTCCCATAGGGCCCATGTTAAAAAAACGCATGTGTTTTTGGGAAAACGCACATGCGTTTATATAACATGAGGCCCTATGGGAAACGCATGCGTTTTTAAAAGGCACATTTATGCACCCTGCGTTAACGCTTGCGTTTTTGCCTGCGTTTTTGAGGAAAGTTCAAAAAGGCAAAATTTCCTTTCAGACACACAAGAGACATTTTTTAGCACTCCTAAAAAAACGCATGTGGTTTTAGGAGTGCTAAAAAAAATGCAAATTGTGTGTGAACAATGCCATAAATTGCTTTGTAAAGTTGAAAATTTTTTGAGCAATGAGTGGTTGCACAAATATATTGTGACTTTTGGCATTGTTATGCCAGATTCTCCAACTGGACAAGAAAAAGCAAAACTTGGGTAGGATGCCGGGAGATGATGCCAAAGTTTTCTGTAATTCATGTCAGGCTATGGCATTCCTTTCTTCAGAAATCTTACTCCAGTCAGTGACTGGAGTAAGATTTGGGGTGAAGCGCATGAAGGTACATGTCACTCATTAGATTTATTGAGAGGATGAATGAATTAGGAGCCTCAGACTTGATGAATTGGGGCTAATGTTTAGTCTGTGTCAGATCACGGGGCTATAGTTTGCTCTACTACTGCGTATGCCATTCGATCTTTAATGAATATTGACAGATCAAGCACAATAGTTCATTAAAGTCCAATGGACATAGTATTAAGTTCTTAGGTAATATCATTTTTTTTAATTACAATGGATTAATATTTTTATATGCAGGTTTTTTATGGATACTTAAAAGGGTTATCAAAGACTTTATTTTTCCTTCTATGGGGTTAATAACTTTGCACTATGTCGGTAGTTGGTAGTTGCTTGTTTGTTCAACCATGCAGCATCACCGATGGCTCAGAGTAGTTATAGCTCAGTCACATGACATCTCTCACTTTCTGTGATATATCAACAAAGCAATTCCTTTTCTTCTGCTCTGCTCTGTCAGCATAATTTCACTGCCAGCATCATGTTGAGTTACAGGCGGCTCTCTGCTCATAACTCAATAAAGGCCCTCTTAGCACGACTTACATAGCATGAGGTGGCGCATGAGCAGTGTATTGTCTGCTAGTGACAGTTACCAGTGCATAGGCACTGGAAATAAGAGTAACTTGCAGAATGTGGTTTATGTTTTAATTATATGGAAGCAGAAAGGGAAGACCCATTGTTTACAACAGGTTTATCTATTAAATGTATTTTAAAATATTTTTGCTACTTTATTTGTGTTGCACAATCTGTATTAGAAATAAAAAATAAAAATCTTGCAATTTCGTACTAACCACTTTGACTTTTGTCAACACTAATATACTGATGTTTTAGGAAATAAGAGATGTAAATAGCTACAATAAATGGGTCCCATCAAATGTATTGCTTTGAAGTGTCTAATGAGTGTATTGAAAGATTATTGTGAAGGGAGGGGCGGTAAGGAGTAGGGTCATTGTTAACAATGATGAAGAATGCCATGTAAAGTCTATATTTTTGATTTAAGTTCAGCCCTGAGCTGTAAACTGCCTTGAACATTGACTATACAAAACCAAGTCAGAATTTAGAGAGGCCAGCATTGCTTGGGGAACATACAGGACCGATTCGTATTGCATTTGCGCCTCTTTTTTGTCAAGTGTTTCCAATTTCCACCATTTTTTACAGTCTATCTTATTTGTTTATCTGTTTTTATTTCATGCCTGTGGGAGGGTAGGGGGGTTCCAGTTTCCAGATGTTTTCACCTGACTTATCAGTTCCCTACATTTGTCACAAAATTTACACCAGCCCCCTGCAGTGACTTGATGGACATCAGAAATTTTTATGCAATTTTTTTGTGTAATTTTTGTAAGGAGAGACTTTTTGCACTAAAGGCTCCTAAAAGAAGGTTAAAAATGGAGAGAAAGAGTATTTTTAACTTCACGAACCTCATTGCCATTTTGAAATAATGAATGACAATGAATACCAAAGTAAAAAATAGATAAGTATGATGAATCAGAGCCAAAATATGTCACTAGCTACTGAGCACGTTCACTGAAGCTGTGTCTTTTTTAACCCTACCAGTTAGCAGATCTTACATAGGTAGAAACTCTTTAATCTTTTGACAAGGCAAATTGGCATGAATTTAAGTTCTTACTGTGGATTTTATAAATGGCGTTTAAAAAAAATCATCTAAAAACATCCAGCATTTCTCTGACATTTGTTTTTCATTTATCCCATATAACCTGTCACTTGTTTTATTCATCTCTAATTGGTTTGCTCTGAAATGTATTTTCTAGAGTGAGAGAGGGATGAAGTTAAAAGAAGAGTTCAAAGAGGATATATCTTTCCTCCATTTAGCGGAATTATCTGAAATTGGATGTTTTAACAAGTTAGAACTTTTATCAAATGTGAATTTCATCCCAGTTACGCATCATTCAGACATCGTTTTTCAGATACGAGATCTACCCATGTTTTTCATGGGTAGAACTCATTCATAGTATAATCTATGAGGCTGTTTACATGACTGATTCTTTGATGGACAGCATTGTCCACCTAAATAAGGGAGACATGCCTGATATTGTTACAAGTGTGTGATCCAGATTAGTGATACAAGTGTATGGGTTCACGAGAAGATCAGAAAGCACGCAGATGCCATCCAAGTGCTATCCATTTTCACAGATTGCTATGTAGGGGATGGTAGAGAAACATTTTTTTTTCCCATCCAAGAAAAATTGCTAACGCTAAAATTCAGATAATACTTGGATGGAATCTGATAAAACTCTGCATAAAATCACTGATGAAACTATGACGCTTCTCTATATCTGAAAAAAACAGATGTCTGAATGAGTCCGTACTCTGCTCTAAACTGGTTCAGCATTTTTTTTTTCATTTTACCTCTAGAGTGGTGCTGTACATATAAGTACCATGCCCCCCGTAGTACACTCTCCTGCCACGGTATTCATCTGTTTCCAACATCACTCCTGTCTGTCTTTGGCGATTTTTGATCTGCCGGCAGCTCCAGTGTGATTTCTGACTTCCGGACAGTCAGAAGTTACGGGCACAAGTTGGCGCTGCGGGACAGGAGGAGTGTTAAAAAAGGATGAAGCTGCTAAATGGGGGTACAAGAATGGGGGAAGGGGACTTAAATTTAAAAGCATCACTGCAGTGCTGAGAAAAAAACTGTTGAAATGGTGCTTTAACTTGTTCATATCATTTAATGACCAATAGCACTGAACAGAATAGCGCAGTACATCTGGCCCCTGGTAAGGTTTAGCAGCGGGCAAAGATGTGTGCCATGTCATTATAATGTGAGTGTTGAAAACTGCTGAGAAGGTGGCTCAAACTACAACACATTTTATGATACTACAATATAGCTTTTTTTCTCTAAAGCTCAGTTTTGAGGTAGATGTCAAACTATAAGAATTCTAGATGATTGGTTGATTTTGACTGTAGGTAGTACATGACATCTCTGATCTTTACATGAGCGTAGTGTAATCATCTCAATCAGAGATACAATCAATACAGAGAGCCAAAACGTAAGGTTAGGTTAAGGATCATCATGTCAAATGTTTTTACTATGTGAAAAACTGTTTTATTATAATTGTGAACATATGGAATACATTCCTTTTATATGAACAGTAGGGTGTCTTGTACTATTATGTCTTCCTTTTATTCACTTCCAGTGGTTTGAGGAAACTGTCATTACAATAAATCTAATGTAACTGGACAGAAGAAGCAACTATGGGTGTATTTCTTGACCACAAAAGATCATATTTCTTCTTATTTGGCAAGACTTGGTGTAAACTTCATGATCATATACAATATATTTTCACCAAGCTGTCTGATTTTATCACTTTGTTACTACTATTTATTAATGTTATGCAATATTATTATGTGTATATTTCTTAACATGGATTCCATTGCAAACTCACTAAATTATTTTTTGTGTTTCCTGCATTACTCAACAGGACAAGTATTAAGATACCGTCACACACTACCATATCGCCAGCGAAATAGCTGGCAATTCCCAAATTCGGTGATGTGGTAACCAAATCGCATGTACGTAGTGGCGTGTGACTGGGCTAAGCTATAGCGAGAAATCGCTGCTGGAGCATCACCTGATTTCCCTACACTGCAGTGAAATCAGGCAATATCCACCAGGCGATTTCAGTGGATTGTGCCGTGTGACAGGGCGATAACGACGTACACAGAGATCCTAAAATAAATCCAGTAGGCGTGTTTGGATGTTGTTTTTTTTTGTGCTGCATCTGCAGCGATTGGTGGGTGATACTGCGTTCCGATCGGCTGCCCGTGTCCGAGGCGCTTTATTTGATGACCTAAGCATTCACGCAAGGCTGACCAATGGGAATGCAGTTCTGTCCACCAATGGCAGTGATAGGGGCGCGGTGAAAGACACTCTAGCACGCCCCTATCAAAGCAGCATGCCCACATCGCTGCTACTATTGTGGCGTGTGACATGGCGATGTGTGAAGAGAAGATCGCTTCCGGTCTTCTGCAGGTGATTTCTGGAATGCAGGATCGCCGAAGTTTTAACGCCAAGTTCCACAGCGATCAGAATAAAGTGCCCGAAACATGCACGCTCACGTCAAATCGACAGCAATATGGAAGCCATATGGAGGCGTGTGACGGTACCTTAAGAGATAACCATAAGTCCTGTAGTGAATAAAATCAACTGGACATGTTTAATATATACAACATTTAACTGGACTCCGTTCCAATCCTACATTTAACTGACTGGTAGAAAAATGTATCAACATGTAAATCCACTCAGATTATTTTATTACCTGAATTAAATTACCTATATGACTTGAAGTTGTTAATTAATAAAATACATCAATCATCCTTTAAATGAATTACTAAATAGTATTGCATATCAACTACCATAAATCAATATTACAACTGTTCGTAGGTTTTCCCAACCTCTGGAGCCTCTAAGCTTTGAAGCTGTAGCACTTTCACAGGAAACATAAGGCCAGTGCGTTGACTATATATAAGTGTTGATCTTACAACATTGCTTCAGTTCTAAGTTGGATATCAGTCACTGCCAAGACACTACATCTGCCATGCACTGTATACTGAGTGATAAGTAATAGCTGTGGTGGTTGCACCTCTATGACAAAGAGGGAAGCTACTGGGAAGAATAGAGTTCATGTCCTCCCGGCAGCTGTGCTTAAATGGCAGTGGTTGTATGGATTTAGAATGCTTTACCTGCAGATTAACTTGAAGTCTGAAGGTTAATAGCGTTGATTATAAAGGTTTTGTTTAATATATACTGTATGCATTTCTTACTACATTGGACTATACAGTCATATAGAAATTTGACTCATTGAGTGCCCTAGGTTTAAATATGTCTGTCTCAGTGGGTGCTTAAATATTTTTAGATAGACCTGTCATGAAAAAAAATACTGTACTATTCTTTCTGTCACTTTTATATGTTGGTAAAGTGTTAAATAGGTATGCAGGAGTTTCATACTAAAGTGTTGGACATTTAGGCATGGTGGCTCAGTGGTTAGCACTGCAGTCTTGCAGCACTGGGACTTTGGTTCAAATCCCACCCAAAGATAACCTCTGCAAGGAGTTTGTATGGTCTCCCCGGGTTTGCATGGGGTTCCTCCCATACTCCAAAGACATATTAATAGGGAATTTAGATTGTGAGCCCCAATGGGGACAGTGTTGCTGATAGATGTAAAGTGCAGTGGAATTAATGGCGCTATAAAAGTGAATAATATATATTATTATTATTTGGACAGTTTACATCCATGCTGAAAGTTTTTTTGCCACCTACATAATATAGAGGAATGGTGAAGTTTCTTAAAAATTAGCGTTCTTGGTTCCCGATTGTTTAGTTCTATCATTAATTACATTTTTTTTGAAGATTGGATGATTAAATCAAAGAAGTGCATAGAAAGAAGCGTTTCTTACTGGTGTTCCCCTTATTTTAGAACTTTCGTCATATAATAAATGAAATCAACTAATTATGATGGGCAGTGCAGATTTCAGGTTGCCATCACCTATGACAACTGCCATTTAAAGGGAACCCATCACCATGAAATTGTAGTCCAATCTGCAGGCACTATGTTACAGAGCAGGTGGAACTGAGTAGATTGATATATAATTTTGTGAAAAGCATTCAGTATAACCTGTGATTTCATCATTTAAACCTCTGCTCCTTCTGTGATTTTGGGTCCAGTGGGTGGGGCTATCAGTTAGTGTCAGCTGTTTCTGTATGCACACTTATACAAGAATGGCTGGCAGTCACTGATAGGACCGCCCTCTGGACCCAAAATCCCAGAAGGAGCAGAGGTTTAAATGATGAAATCACAGGTTTTACTGAATCTTTTCTCACAAAACTATTTATCAATCTACTCCGTACCTCCTGCTCTTAAGATTGCACCACATTTTTCTGGTAACAGGTTCTCTTTAAAGAGAAGATGGTCTAGGCTACAGTAAAGGCATGGGCTGTATGAAAGGGATATCAGACGTGTATTATGATGATAAATATTCCACTGAAGGTAGTTTGAATGCCTGGTGTTTCACAAAGAGTATATGCCAATATACTGATGTGCCAGTTTGACCAACACTCAGGATTTGAGGGCGGAATTGCTCATTAGGGCTGACTGCGTCATGCATTATGAATGTACCTATTCCATCTATGCATTCCCATGCCTTGGTTGAACTAAGTGGATTTGCTTCTTTCTTCAACTGTACAAACTTTGTAACCATGTATGTTATTGCTTAATAATAAATAGAATAATGACACCTAGCATTACATATTAGGTCATTAAATAAAACTATCCATCAGAGCAGCATAAAAGTCTGTAACTACATTTCTTCCTACTGTCCATATAAAAAGTTGTTCAAGTATACTCAGGAAATTTGTCATCACATCAACCAAACATCTCAGCAATAAGAGAACATGACAATAAATTAATTATAAAGAACAACATGCACAACTTGATTATCAAGTAAAGCTTATGGCATAATAAAAACTGTTATCATAATGATAATTGTATTGTTCACGGAGATTTGTAGGTTAGGATAATCTTGTGTATCCATTTTGCGTAATAAGCCACTCTAACAAAAATGACCGGTCTGTTTTGGGCAGCACAACCCCGTCCTGGGATAATTACACCTTGCACCAGATCTGTCCTGTTTTCTGCACAGATTAGGGGGCCACCATAATCACGCTATAAAAAAGACAAAACATAAGCGCAAATAAATATAACAAACATTTAATTACATTTATATTTTTGCTGTATTTACAGTTATAATGATTTTTGTTATAAATATCATTTATTCTTAATTTTCTATGTTACTTGGTATTGCTCAGCAATGCAAACAACAGCGAGGAAAGTCTAATGCCGCAGAATAAAAAAGTAGAAATCTAAGATTGAAAATAATCGAGTATACTCCTCAAAGTTGAAATTGCAACACCAAGGAGGGAGAAGTGGTGAAATTCTGAAAATCACAAAATCGATAGAAGTTTTAATGATATGCAATTGATGAAGAAATGGAAATTTTCAGAACATCTTGATTATTCATTGTATAAGCACACATGAAGGAATACACACACTCACTCACTTGGGAAAGCTACCAGTGAGGATATTAATGGTTGACTGATAAATGTTCTGTAATGCTGAATACAGTTGGGCACACAACTAATCAATATCCACAGCTAGTTACTCTTTACACACAGAGATATATTGCTTGCATATTCACTGGTTGCAGTGAAATCATGGACACATTGCTCCACTTGTACATGGCAACAAAATGGAACAATGTGTCCATGATTTCACTGCAACCAGTGAGTTAGAAGCAATATATCTCTGTGTGTAAAGGTACCTTTATTCTAATGACGTCACAATGGAAATTAAATCCCAAAATGTTGCAGGTCATAGTAGCATGTTTAGTCCATACAGATTTCTCACAATAGCAGAAGCAACAGGTGGCCTGGTGTCATGTTGCGGAAAGGTGTGAAGTTCCCACATAAAGGTCTCTTCATGGTATTTTCCACTTGGTATACAGACAGAGACTGATGTATAGAATGGAGAAAGGAAAGCTGAGTCCTGCTTTTTTCCTAGATGCAATAATAGTTGGAGATTGTTCTGGATACCATATGGGCAAAACTAAAAAGCCAATTACATATGGGAATGGCAGGCAACTGGTCCTACTGTTGGAGTAATGGTGTTGGCTGGCAAAATTTCAAGGGTTGGACCCCTAGTCTTCATTTAAAATATACTAAAAGTTAGGTTTTACAATGATTTGGTGGTAGAACCAGTTGCAGTAGATCGCAGTTTCTTTAAAGCATAATAAAAATCAATTTCTAATTTTCGCCATGATAATGTATAGTCACATGTTGTATGAATGACCAGCATAACCTATATGTGCTACCATGGCCTTCAGTACCTATGGACTTGTCTATCATTGAAAACATCTGAAATATCATTGGTTTGCAATTTCAAAAGGAGTTTCCAGCCATAGATCTTGATAATTGAATTGCCCTATTTCATTCAGTGTGTACGTGATGTATTTCTGTGTATAGCGCTAATACTCAATACTTCAAACTCTCACTTCAGTGAGGAAGTGAAAAACTCTAATGCCCCCCAATAAGGTTAGCAATCCTTGTAGTCATAATCGACTCTTTAACAAGCCTTTTAATATGACTTAGGATTTGTGCCATATCAGAACCCCAAACTGCAGATGTTGCGTTTCGGGGTGTCTGCCCTCATCAATGCAGTGTGTGGGAGTTATGACCTGGCTGCATGAGAGGCTGAGACGAGGTCTGGGGAACTAGCTATTCTCCTCATGGAGAGGAATCTGGTTGCTGACATAAGGAGACAGATAAGCTGATAAGGAGACTTATAGCCGCAATGCTCCTCGGCTACAAAAATAGAAAAAAGTGGACTTTATTGCCCAATGGTAGTGGCCACACTTTGGGCAATAAAGTCTACTTTTTTCTATTTTTTTTTGTGCTGTTTTTCCTTTTTTTACTCTATTGTAGGAACCATCTGGATTGCTGGTTGGGAAAGCTTTGCACATAAATTGAGGTAATTTTTGGTGCTGTTCCAATTTTTCACTATAATATAATGTATGTTTGGATGGAGGCGGAGCATGGGTGGAGTGGAGCATGGGTGGAGGTGGAGGATGGGTGAAGGTGGAGCCAGGTGGAGGTTGGGACAGAGTTTTTCGGGGGGTACCCCAAAATTTTGGCAGTCAGGGGCCCAAAATTCCTAGTGGCAGCTCTGGTGAGCTATACCGCTTCTGACAGTTTTGTGCGTAGACAATTTTCAGAATAGGCATAGATCATGCTCCTACACTAATTCTGACAGTTCAGTACATAGAAGAGGCTGAGAAGTCCCCGTCTGGCTGCAAAAGCTCACATAGCAATAGTGATAGAGTAGTGGTTTAAATCTACTCATGCAGTCCCTCTCCAGGTGCGCACATAATAAAATTGATTGGGAGCATGTATATATTAAACATTAACATAGGGCAAAAGCCCTGTTTCGAGATGGGGTCTCTCTCCCACATCTTAGCCTGCAGCAGCCTTCCCACATCTTCAGATTGTAGCAGCCTCCGGCCTCCATCTCCAGACTGTAGAAGCCTCCAGCCACCCATCTCCAGCATGTAGCAGCCTCCAGCCACCACATCCAGCATGTAGCAGCCTCCAGCCCCCGATCTGCAGCCTGTATCAGCCTCTAACCCCCCATCTCCAGCCTGTAGCAACCTCCAACTCCCCATATCCAGTATGTAGCAGCCTCCAGCCCCCATCTCCAGCTTGTAGCAGTCTCCAGCCCCTCATCACAGCATGTAGCAGCCTCCAGCCTCCCCATCACAGCATACGGCAGCCTCCAGCCCCCCATCACAGTATGTTCCGGCCTCCAGCCCCCATCACAGCATACAGCAGCCTCCAACTCCCCATTACAGTATGTTGCAGCATCCAGCCCCCATCACAGCACGTAGCAGCCTCCAGCCTCCCCATCACAGATGATGTAGCAGCCTCCAGCCCCCCATCACAACATGTAGCAGCCTCCAGCCCCCCATCACAGCATGCAGCAGCCTCCAGCCCCCCATCACAACATGTGGCAGCCTCCAGCCCCCATCATAGCATGCAGAAGCCTCCAGTGCCTATGGGCAAATACGGCCCTGTATCTAGTGTATCTAGTTTAATGGGCATATGCATTTATCTTTCTTCTACTATCTACTTTCATTTTCTATGATTTTTCTTGATTTGAAAAATTACAATAGCAAATACAAATGAATGTACTATTTGTCTAAAAATATTAAAACTGGTTTAGTAGGTTTCAATCTGCATCAGTAATATACTCTACTTGATTACATCTACTCTCCATTTCTTAGACAATTTTTTCTTCATCTATTGTTTCATTTTAGCATTTGTATGATTATACATCATTTGAGAAAGCATTAAAATAAACAAAGATAAAAACATCTGCTTAAGTCTGAATATCCAGAATGTGTCTGGATCTCAAGAATAATTACATACACTTGATTATTCTAAATGAATGTCGCTCACAGTCTTACCTCACAGGGTGCGATGTTGGCAGTTTCATTAATAGCACAAATTTCAGATTCATTGACTGTAATTCTCCCCTTGTGATATTCACTGCAATTTTGGTTTCCAACAATAACCATTTCCCCGTGATGAAGCTGCCCATCATAATTGTTTGCTGGAAAATAACAATTTCATTAACAATTTTCCAAAGAATATGTACAATACACCAATATTTTCTGTAATGTTTATACTCTATTGTTTAGAAATTTGATTAAGACAAGAACAAAGGTTTTGCTTCTGTATAATTTTTCAGTAAAAGAACCTTGAACACTAATATCACTTAGTGTTTTGGTCCAGTCTGAACTGAAAGTTAATTTTAAAGTTTTTACTAATTTGTTTTGGGGGGGTCTCAATTTATTGGAGGGCTTTGTAAGGATTCTGAATTAATTTAGGAGTCTAGCCTGGAGGTTGAATGGATTTATGGGTCTGTTGAGATTGAATTTAATCATTTGGCTTGTGGCCTGAATTTATTCTGATGGTCAGTTCGAGGTGTATGATTGTCAAGGCTGAAAGTGTTAGCACTCTTGACGTTGTTTCAGAAAATGAAGTATTTCTCCCAAAAAATTATTGCAATGTTTTGTCATGCATTCCTTTATTTCCTTTGTGTATTTTGGAATACAAAACATCAGAATAAACGTAAATTGGACATAATTTCACATAAAACTCCAAAAGAGGGCAAGGTAAAATTGCTGGTATCTTTCTAAAATTGTGGGTAACCAGCTTAGTTTTAAGCATGTTATGCTCATTCTAATTCACCAATAATAGTAACGGGTGTGGGCAATATGAAAATCACACCTGAATCCAGACAAAAAGGGGAAAAGTTTATTCAGTCTTTGCATTGTGTGTCTGTGTGTACCCCACTAAACATGAAGAACAGAAACAGATGAGAACTGTTTAAAGACTCCAGAAACAAAATTGTTAAAAAATAACAACACTTTCAGGGTTACAAGTCTATTTCCAGAGATCTTGATGTTCTTTTGTCCACAGTGCGCCACATATTCTAAAAGTTTACAACCTATGGCACTGTAGCTAATCTCTCTTTAAATGGACAGCAGAGAAAAATTAATTAGCGGTTACAATGCAGGATAGTCCAGATGATGGATAAGTAGCCCCAGTCCAGTTCAAAAGAAATTCAAGCTGTCCTGCAGGCCCATGGTACATTAGTGTCAGGGCGAACTATCCGTCAATGTTTGAATGCTATGAAACGGTGTGTCAGGAAATCCAGGAGGATGCCTCTGTTGATACAGAGACATAAAAAATCTGGACTGCAGTTTGCGAAAATGTATGTGAGTATACCCAATTTATTTTGAGAAAGTGTCTTGTGGACAGATGAGAGCAAGATAGAGCTTTTTGGTAAAGCACTTCATTCTACTGCTTTCCGAAAATGTAATGAGGCCCACAAATAAAAGAAAACAGTACATAAAGTCAAATATGGTTTATTTCAAAGATGTTTTGGGGTTGTTTTGTTTCCTCTGGTACTGGGTGCCTTGACTGTGTGCAAGGCATCAAGAAATCTGAAGATTAAGAAAGGAGTTTTGGTTGCTATGTAGTGCCCACTGTCATAAAGCTGGGTTTGCATCCTAGTCAAGGGTCTTTCAGTAGGACAATAACCCAAAACGTACTTTAAGAATCACCCAGTGAAGAAATCTTAAAATTGCTGTTGGGAGAAGGCACCCTTCAAATATGAGAGACCTGGAGCAGTTTGCAAAAAATGAGTGAATCAAAATTCCAGTTGAGAGATGCAAGAAGCTTGTCGGTGGGTATATTAAGCAATTGATTGCAGTTATTTATTCCAAAGGGTGTGCAACCAAATATTAAGTTGAGAGTGCTAACAATTTTGTACAACCCAATTTTGATGTTTTGTGTGAAATTAAGTCCAATTTGCCTTTTTTTCTCTTTTTTTTGCGTTATTCCAATACACACAAAGAAAATAAAATGTGCATAATGAAACATGCGTAATTGCAATAATTTTTTGAGCAAAATACTAGAACAATTTCTTGGGTGCCAAAACATTCAGCTATGACTGCGCATCAGAACTGTCCAATATGTGGCCCACTGACTGGGACAAGCAAAGGGCTGGAAAAAGTGTCCTGTGTGCTACACCACACAGCTAAATGGATGGTGCTTCTAGTCCCACACCCAAAAATGAACCAAGCCAGAAATCCACAAGGTGAAAGTAATGGTGCCTTTATTCTCTACGCATTTCAGAGCACTTCCACACTCCTTCCTCAGGAGAACCACCACGAATGTGGTGTTTTCCTGAGGATAGAGTGTGGATGCACTCAAAAACACGCAGAAAATAAGGGCACCTTTATTTTCACCTCGTGGATTTCTGGCTTTGTTCGTTTTTGGCAGTGTGCGCGGGACAAGAAGCACCATCCATTTAGGATCATTACTACAGCCATAGTGATTGTATGGAGTGTGGGTCCAGCGTCAACTGCAACACGTGCATATACCGGTTGTGGGTTTCACAACCTTACAAGGTGAGCAGCCATATTAGCTTTACTTGCTCACCCTATCATTGAGATAAGACACCATCTGCGCTTTTGTTCCCCTTGTTTTCTTTAATTCTACACCACACAGCTGCCACTCTGCCTGAAATCTCGATTTCACCTGCATCAACATCCTCAGGTGATTGCAATGTTGAATTTTTTTCACAGTTCAATTCACAGAATTGACAGAATGGAGCAGCTTTGGAGAGAATTTAGCTAGGTAAGGAGTTCTATTTCTTATATATTTAAATCGGCAGTCTACTGACTGTTTTTCGGAAACTGTGGAATGAAGTTTTGGAGACATCATAAAGTAGGTGGGGACCATCATACTGTTTGTATGGCTATGGAAACATTCTATGCACATTAAAGGGCTGTGGGGTCCATCATACTGTGGGGGGCTGTAAAGTCTATTTTGTACTATGTGAAGAGGAGTGGTGTCATCCTACTGTGCATGGAGAGCTGTTTGTGGGTGCCTGTAGGGTTATTATGTTATGAAGAGGTGAGATGATACTGTGTGGAGAACTGTAGACTCCATCATACTGTATGTGGAAAATATCAGGGCTCACCATGTTTTTAATCCTGTTGCCGGCTGATGTGTTAATAGACAACGGCCTCAATGTATGGGAGAGCTGTTGAAAGTTGCAGACAATCAACCAGATTTATGAAAAAGGTAAAGACCAGGGGTGTAACTACAATAGGTGCAGGGGTTGTGATCGCACCCGGGCCCTGCAACCTAGGGGGGCCCCAAACGTTTCTTTGGCCTACAGAAAATGACTAATACTACTAAAGATGTGCAATAATTGTGGGCTACATTGGAGCTTTCGCACCGGGGCCCATGGGCCTGCAGTTACGCCACTGGTAAAGACAACTGCACAATCCCAATTCCTTGTATGATAGCATGCATATTTTATTCCAACTTAATTAACCCCTTAACGAAGGATGACCTATATTTACATCATTGGCAAGGTCCGTGCTTCTCATGCAGGTTTATATGCTAAGTCCACAGTTTTCCCTACTAATTTAATCAACCAGTAAGTGCTTGTAATCATTTAAATGTCACTTTCAATCAATAACAGTGGAAATTAACATGTGCAGATAGGAAGCATGTCGCTGGTACTGTCTATTGGTACTGACATGGTAATGTCTGTCATGTGATCATGGGGCACCGATGTGTTGTTATGCAGCCAGGTGCCAGAGTTCACAGGGAGTTGAGAATGAGATTGAGAATTTTGCTATAGAGCAGTTCTGATGCACTGTGCTCTGTATAGCACAGGTAACCAGATGATTGCAGCTTGAAAGTAAAAAAAAAGTTTTAAAAAGTGAAAAAACACAAAAGGTCAAGCCACTCCTTCCTGTTGCCCCATTAAAAATAAAACAATTATAAAAAATAAAAAATGCACATATTTGGTGTCATGTCTGTGTTCAGACATGTCCATTCTTCAAAATATAATATAAATAAATCTGAAAAAGAAACGATGTATCACCAAGAAAATCAAAACGCCAGAATTGGTTTTTTTTTGGTCACCACAACATTGCAATTACATGCAATGAAAAGAAATCAAACATCCTATCCAGGGGCGGACCGTCACCCCCGGGGGCCCTGGTGCAGGTTGTGGACGGGGGGGGGGGGGGGGGGGTGCTGGTGCAGGTTGTGGACGGGGGGGGGTGGGGGGTGCTACTAGTGTCGTGCTCTTACCGCTGGTCCTGCCGCGCTCTCCCTCCTGGTGACGGCGGCTCTCCCGCGGCTCGTGGGGGTCGGCTGGGAGAGCCGCGCTGACAGACAGCCGCGCTCTCCCGCGGCTTGTGCGGGTCGGCTGGGAGAGCCGCGCTGACAGCCGCGCTCTCCCGCGGCTTGTGGGGGTCGGCTGGGGGCCCCCTCCAGGCTTGAAGGGGCCCCCTAACCGGGCGGGGCCCTGGTGCAGCTGCACCGGCTGCACCAGCGTAGTTCCGCCCCTGATCCTATCTGCCAAATTGGTATCAGTAAAAATGTTAGCTCAGAGCACAAAAAATTAAGCCCCGGATGCCAAAATAATGAGAATGTTATGGGTCCTGGAAAATGACAACAAGAGCAAATTTATTTATTTTTTGACAAATTTCAGCATATTTTCACCATGTAAATTAAACTACATGTTCAATATATGCGTACTCGTACTGATCTCGGGAAACATATTGCAAAGTCAGTGTACTGATATACTGAACATGGAAAAAAAACTTTGTGGAACTGCACTTTTTTTGCAATTTCAACGCACCAGGAAGAAGGGGAAGAAAAAAATTAAAAGACAAAAAAAGGAAAAAGAAAAATGGAAAATCGCCCAGGGGGTGCAGGGGTTTAAAAAACATCCTATTGTAGTATTGTTAATTTATAGAAAACATGATATCGTGATTGTGCAGTTCTCTACCTTTTTAATTGGTGCATTATACTGTGCCAGAGGAGTTGTGAGAGTTATCATACTTTATATGTGTACTGTGTTTCATTATTCTGTTTGTGGGGGGCTATGAAGCCCATCATACTGTGTTTGTGGGTTATGTGTCCAACATACTCTATGTGATGGCTGAGTGATCCATCATATTGTGTGTAGGGAACTGGGGACACCAAATTGTGTGGGTGGGAATCATACTGTGTAAGGGATGCTATTGATCGAGGTTAAAGAGCTGAATAAATGAAGTGGTAAATCATGTAGTTTTGATTAACTGCTAAAGTAAAGACTACATGTGATAAAATGGACTTTATAACATGAATTAAAAGTAGTTAACATACCTTATTCAACTCAATTTTGACTGATACAAGTGATATACATTAATAATAATAATAATAATAATATTATTAATAATAATAATAAAATAATATACATTAACTCTACTGTACTATATATTTATAGTATGTCTAGAAGGGGAAAGGTTATTAAAATAAGCTTAATCTGCATGGTCTAATAATTAAATGTAGAATAATATATTAAAAACACTTAAATAATAGAATATATAAAAATATCTTACTTCCTGTGTGCCCCCATCCATATACAGTGCATGAGGTTTTCTCTGGAATTGTACATCCATAATTTGGCAGTTTGATAAGTGCAACATACTCATTAAGCACTGCTGATCTGGAAAAATATTAAACAACGTTAGTTAAAAAATATTTTAATTTGAAATAATAACAAGATCTACAAACAATATCCATATACCTTATATTCAATGTTATTTCAAGCATTTACAGTTACACGCGCCTTAAAGGAATCAAAATAATCTACGAATAATTACGAATAATCAATTCAAATACAGATTCAAAGGTAAAATTTGTTTCTTTGCAGTGCTGGGGACCTTGGTTCAAATCTTACTAAATATAACTTCTGCAAGACTTGTGATTCTTCGAATATAATCCAGTATCAAAACCACTTACAAGTGTCCCCAATGTCATTTAAAAAGTAACACCAGACCCTCCTGGGCTGTGGAATCCTGGCATGCAGAGGGGATCCCACAATCCCCAGTGTTCACGTTCGCTGTGAAAGGCCGATATCTCACCTTACCTCGCCCTTTCCAATAATCTAGCGCTGCCACTTACTTAACCAAGCTTTTGCCATATGATAACCACTGTAAAAATCTTATTGTTTGGTAACAGATTAAGAAAGTACCCGGCAGTGCTTGAGTAGTGTAAAGACCCGATATACAAATCAGAATTTTCTAGTAAGTTGGGCCCTCTTTTTTTTTTTTTTATAATTCTTTATTTATATAATTATACAAATATAAACAACAGAAAATCAAAACAGGCCCATAGTCAGCAAAGCTCTGGGTAGATATTACAAGCATGTAGGGCAGGCCAAAGAAACATCACTGTAGTATCGTAATAATAAGATAGATTTTCAGTAGCCCAGCAAAAATGACCTTGTGCAGGGCTACTATTATGAGTAACATATATTAGATACATGGGATAAGGAGTGCAGAAAGAAGAAGAAAGCCATAACGAAGGAAAGAGATAACTAAAGGAACCTGGAAGTTGAGAGAAAGATAGAGAGGAGAGGCAGGAGGTTGGAGGACAGGGGGGCGGACAAATAGCTACTAGGAAGGGTGGGGAGTAGGGAGGAAAGGGGAGGATAGGAGGGGAGTGAATCGGGGAGGATAACCATTCCCAGGCCAGCCAAGACCGAAAACTAACTCAGAGTGGAGGATGGTCTGGGGGTATCTCTCCGACAAGCAAGAGAAGATATTGTTCAGTTTGCTGGAAATCCATCAAGTCCAACCATGTTGACCCGAATTTGGTCTGGGATTCTCGTAGAGAGGATGTCAAGTCCTCCATATACATCAATTTGTTGGCCCGTCTGATTCAATGTGAAATGGTAGGGGGGAAGTTTTTTCCCCATAAAACCGGAATACGGGATCTTGCTGCCATTATTAGAAATTTGAGCAAGGAGTTCTTGTAGAGATTCAAGGGGATTTCACAGTGGTGCAAGAGTATCAATGCCGGCATTAAAAGGAGTTTGATGTCAGAGACCAGTTGTATCACTTTCTCCACTGCACAACAGAAAGGTCAGATAGCATCACAATCCCAAAAGATATGGATAAATGAACCCGGGCGCTCCCCACATCTCCAACAGTCCATGCTAGTCTCCGGAAACACTGCATTAAGCATGAACAGCGTTCTGTACCACCTAGAAAGTTATTTGTAGATAGCCTCTTGAAACTTTGAGCTTATAGAGGTGCAGTGAGTGAGCTGGAATATTCTCGCAATCTGGTCATCTGTGAATTTAATGTTCAGTTCAATTTCCCATTGTGAGATAAAGGATGGCAGAGACTGATCTTCATGTGTGTGATAGCTAGATTGCATGAGATTAAACCCCCATGTCTTAAATTTACAATACTGCTGGGTCAAAGCCCAGGACCAAGCAGTGTTAATTTAAGGCACTTGTAAGTTATTCATTTAAGTTTATGCTTGCTAATCTTAGTCCTTTATATATAGTCAATTCACTGTTTCTCTGAACATAACTGTCCATCAAACTCCACCAGACCAAAAAGCTCTACAAAGATTGGCTGGTGATTACTGTATCCCCCATTTCTTCAAGAAGGCTAAATTATCATTGCAAATAAGCACCTGTAGTTTGTGTCACCCCCACCTCATTTTGGATTGTTAGCTCTTTTGGTCTTATTTATTGTATTTTTTATAACTATGTTACTTATGACTGTTTGTATATGAAACTCTGAATTGTAAGCGCTGCAGAATATGTTGGCGCTATATAAATAAAGATTATTATTAAGGTTACCCACAGACAAACCTTCAAATTTGATATAACATTCTGTGTTTGAAGTGACACAATGCTAATATGCTAATAACTTTGGATATATTTGATAAGAGAGAGAATTATTTTTTTTCTCTAAAAACCCTTTCTGTGTGACCCTGTCTGGCATTCCATGTGATTGAATAATACATTTTCTACGGGAAACTCACATCCTTTGCAGATGAAGTAGGTTATATGCAGTAGAATGTGAATCGATGCTATTAAGGTATTGGGTGAGTCACTGTACGTTTAACATATAACATATGTTCTCTACACGTAGACACAACATAGCTGCATTTTCTTCTTGTGTCTCCCTGCCAGAACATTAGCAGGAAAAACACTGTGATTATAGGGCACAAGCATATTAATGAAGCTCATAAACTTTACTTATACCACACTTCCAGGAAACTGAAAAATGTAATTACAGATTAAAATTTAAAGACAGCAATATTGCTAATATTTTCCAGAAATGATGTTTAACATACCTGGACAGTTTTAAAAGAACAAGATTTGATCCCCTTGGTCCATGGACCAGTTGTGAAATATTAAAAACTTGTTTGTGCTTCTGTGTCCTGCTGTAGATATTATGGATTCCAAGCCATGCTTCATAGTCCTTTAGGTCGACATCTCTATATAAAATAATCAAAAATGCACCTGTATGAATGACCTTCAATGAAAAACTAATAAGGAAAACTGTAGGCAAATGAAACTGGTAATTTTCAGAAACTTTAAACAGACACAACATGGGAGCCAAAGATCCCCTGCAGTCTATAATTCCATTTTGGGCCTTCCATTAGAGCAGCCACAATGTACACTTAGAGAGCTGACCCATCTTGGCAAGTTGTCACCTATCCAAAATTCAGATGATTACTTGCAGATCGTCAGCAATTCCACTGGTTGGAGTCATCTCATTTTAGCACCAAAATTCAAAGAACTGACTCTGAAATGCCATGTCAGAATAGTTCTTTGGTTCTATTCATTGTGCCATTGCTCTATTCATTGTCTATGTTGTATAGTACTGTGTACACTGCTAGGTGATTTCCTATCACCTGTTTTGGGTAAACATACATGCAATAATTGAGATTTTTATTGGGTTTTTATTCTCCTTTCATGGAATTAAATCAGATCAAATCCATGGATTTCATTTAAAATCATCAGTGGATTTTTCTAATGCAAATTCCAACTGTGTAACTATAATCTGTAAGCAAAGATGAGTAAATATCCCAAAATGATATTGCTCCAAATGGCCATCATATTCAGTCCAAATAAAAGCACCTTTATTGCTGTTTATTATGCTCTTAATTCTCTCCAGATCCCAGAGGATAATCATTGATAATCAATGACATAAATGATGTATGTAGCCTCCACCCCACCCTACCCCCCTGTATAGATCTACTCACTGGAAGAAATAGATAGATAGATAGATAGATAGATAGATAGATAGATAGATAGATAGATAGATATATAAATGCAAAAAAGGCTGCAGCACTCCAAATTCAGTTGTAAATTCTGCCTTTATTGGCCTTCAGGTATAAGATGGCGACGTTTCGGTCAGTGATGACCTTCTTCCAGCCTGACCGAAACGTCGCCATCTTATACCTGAAGGCCAATAAAGGCAGAATTTACAACGGAATTTGGAGTGCTGCAGCCTTTTTTGCATTTATTGTCTGGAATAGGTGGCTGGATACCACCCTAAGGACTGATTAGCACCTAACATTTTTGTTTAGTAAGAAACGCTGCTCAATAACCCTTTTTTCTTGATAGATAGATAGATAGATAGATAGATAGATAGATAGATAGATAGATAGATAGATAGATAGATAGATAGATAGATATAGATACTGTACAAATAACAACCTGTATCTGGCTGACTGCCATGTTGCTAGATTTGTGCAAATTTTGGTAGAATACAAATGCTTAGGGAAATTCATGACAAATAAGATTTTTAACAATTCAATTTAGTTATCTTTACTTAAAAGTCAAGATAGCCTCATTGGAAGAATAGAGAACGTTGATGTAAATCCTCCGCATTAAAAAGCAAAGTGGTGACTAGTCCCTACTGAGGGACAACAGCTACTGAATATAGACTTAAAGCACCACTCCAGCATTTTGTTTTGTTTTTTTTACCACTGGAGTGATGTTTCTAATCTAAGCCCCCAGGCCCTTGTCTTATACTCGCCCTCCAGTATCTTCATCTGATCAGTGCTAGTCCGATAGGTTTCCAGCAGTTTTTGATTTGTCAGCAACTCCAGTGTTTCATAAAGCATGCCAGAGGGCACAATTTAATGCAAGTCTATGAGAACATCATTCTTGACTTGTATTGAGAGCTTGTCATGTAACCCATGATAAGGGTTCAGTATTGAGTAAGAAACAAAGGTTGTGCACAGGATAACAATACATCTGAGAAGTGACTAACCTGTGGACATCGCCTTCTGTTGGAATAGTGCCAGGTCCCAACACCCGTTTTTAAACTAGTCTTCGTCGGGCGCAGAGAAGGCTAATCCAGTGCTTTATCTGTCAGTGCCCAAGTCTCTTTTTATCACTTGCATTGGTGATATCATATTATTAGCCCTGTAGCCAATCAGTGAGCTCAGCAGTTCATGCTAACTTCATCAGTAGAAATGCTGAGCTCAGTGATTGACTGCAGTTGTGTCAATGTGATGCCACTGTTGCAACCGAACAACGGAGACCAGGGCAGCGGCTATACCACATCTCTAAACCCAAAGAGGTTAGACAAAGCTAAGCTTTTTTTTTTAATAAGCCTATTTGTTAAAAGGAGGACAAGCCCTTTAAATGCTACTACCTGCATCACATATGTCTGTTAAATTAACATACTGAATCTTTAAGAAATGAGGACTGATCACTTTCAGATGAATTGATCTCCATGTTACCATTCAGTAAAGTAGTCCTCAATGGGCGGCATGGTGGCTCAGTGGTTAGCACTGTGGCCTTGCAGCACTGAGGTCTTGGGTTCAAATCCTGCCAAGGACATCTTCTGCAAGGAGTTTGTATGTTCCTCCTGTGTTTGTGAGGGATTCCTCCAAGTATTCTGGATTCCTCCCACATTATAAAGGCATGTTTAGATTGTGAGCCCCAATGAGAGCAGCATTACCAATGTATGTAAAGTACTATGGAATTTATAGCGCTATATAAATGAGTACATATTAATATGTATTATAAAGTATTAGTCATATAAAGAAAATTATTAGTAAATTGTTTTGTGTCTATTTAAAAAACATATGAAGAAATATAAAAAGTCATTGCCAATTAAGGGTAACATTATGTTAGATCTGTAGTATGAACATTCTTTATATTTTTATGAATTTAAAAAACTTCGCATATTTACCCAGAGAGGAAACACTGACTTGCTGTAAGAACCCATTTCTCATTTACAAGAGATCCTCCACATTTATGTCCATTCCTATAAAATAAAATAAAGCACCATGGTAATACGTGAACTATGAGAACAAGCGTCTAGAAAGAAAAGGAGGCGGTGTGCTTATCTTTCAGGGTATATTTAACTATTTAAAATATGGGTGCGATGGGGAGGTTATCATTTATGTGACATGTCATGGATGCTATCCAAGAATGTAAATGTTATGTGATCACAAAAGCATTTTATTTCACTTCACCTCTGGCTAACACGAGATTTGTTACTTTTAGTCTAGTACTAAAATCTAAAAGGGCAGCAATTAAAGGAGAGGGGTTAGCTTTACACAGTTAATCCAAATCACACAGATGTTTACAACTTCAGAGAGCCGGACTGGATAAATCCCAGCCTAATTTACGGCTGATCTTTATTGCAAGGGAAAGACAGCAGGATAATATAAATGCTTGTTTGTTTTTTCTTATTTCTTTTCCTTCTTTTTGTTTCCTGTAGGTCTGTTTTTCGACAGAGGGATCAAACATCTGGTTAAACTAAGCAAATCTGATTCACTTATGCCCTGCTCTAATCTTTAATGGCTCAAAGCAGAGTATGTATTAGTCAGTGCGCTCACTTGCCAATATTTTACTAAAGTTGTCGCTGCCTACACATATAGCCAACATTAATACAACCACTGGTGTGTGTTTGTTTTATACGCTCAGGGGAGGGTGAAGGCTATAAAATCAGGAGCTTCAGAGAGGGGGAGGCAAGCCTAGTATTTTACATGTCAGGACATGCCATGACTTATAATAACGTTGGTTTATTCTGCAAAGTGCGTTGCATACTTCTGTTACAAAAGGCAGTTACAAAGGATGTGCCGAATGTGAACAAAGAGACCTCACGCTGGGTACAATTATGTACATAGTATTACATATCGAAAATTGGGATAAGAATTGAAGAGTGTTTACAGAAATACAAAGCCTTTTCTGCTTTTTAAAGGAGCATATTATATTGCAATCATTATTTTCTATTATGCCTGTTTGAAAATGATTACGGTACCTACAAGCGGGTAGTAGGATGACATTTTATTAAGAAAAATATATATGTATAGATCTGTCTTTTTCTGCATGAGTCATACACAGTCTCAATGAGGTGCAGCTAGATCAGGATCCCTAAGGTTCCATAGCAAAATTTGGAATAGGGTCCTACTCTAATTAATCCTGACCACTTTCAACAGAGCATTCATATCATAAATGAACAGCTTATAAATATTTTAGTTTCCCTAAGGCCTTGATTCCACCAGTGTATGGCATCATGCATAAGCATCGGATGCAATATGCCAATGACACTTGGCTCAGGCTCTGCTGCGAGGGTGATCCGAGTGTGATGGAACTCTGATCTGATCCTGTGATTGGATGACAGGTGTGGAGGAGAGGGAGAGATTAATCTCTCCATCTTCTCCATTTCTTGTCTGTGTATATCACACTGCACTCAGATGTCATCCGAGTACAATACAATGTTTCACATACACCCATAGACTTGTATGGGTACAAGTAATCCAATATTCGCTGACAACTGAAGCATTCTGCAACAATTTTAATGACAATTACACATGAGAAAAAACTAGCAGATGGACAATGCCTTATTGTTTAAAATTGGTGTGAGTTAGTGATGGGCGAATCTACTCGTTAGGACTCGTTACTCTGCGAGTAGTAAGGAACTCGCAGGAGTCGGTACTCTGCGAGTTTCCAAGCGAATACTCGCACAGAAACGAGTCCAATGCAAATCAATGGCAATCCTAGATTTGTCAGAGTTTGCATTCAGTATGTTTCTCAGTCGCTAAACTCGCTATCACATCGCTGTCTATGTAGCTGGATTGTCTCCAAATCGTTTAAACACTAGCACCGGTTCACGGATACCCGCTGTCAGCAGCAAGTCTAGGGATGAGAGAGTCAACGACTCCTGTATACTGTATTCGGGACTCGCTGAATACAGAATATGTTAATGTTCCGAGACAGCCTAGCATGTTAGCAGCCTCGCATGTTAGGTCAGAAAACTGTGAAGATGGACAAGCATGTTAGCCAATCATATTCAGTAATGCCGCAACCATCTTGGTTGTGGCATTACTATGATTGGCTGCTGTCCATCGTGATGCCTTATGTCATGTATGACAGGCAAGGCTGTATATAAGGTTTGCCACCGCCATTTTGGGCACATTCCTGTGACGATCTGAGCTAGTGCAGGGCGAGTAGGGAGACTTGGAGCAGATCAGAGATAGGGAGTGTCAGTGAGTGTAGGAAAATCACCTCAAGATTCCTCACATATAACCTAAGTCCGAAATTTATGGCGGTCACGCCAATATTACACATGACCGCCATGAATTTCTATTAAATTGTTTAAAAAGAAACAAACCACCCAGAAAAATTTTTTTATTAGTAATTTAAAAAAAAGCCATTAGGGACTCCATCTTTAATCAAAAAAATCCTCTTCCGTCCGACGTAGTCCCAAACGCGGTGTCAGCTCTGCTACATCCCTTTACATAGAAATTTTTTTTTTTAATATTCTTTAAAAGCGTCTTTTTGCGCTGGCTTTTAAAGAATAAAATGGGGAGTTGCAGGTTTTTCATCTGCTGCCAGACCCCTTATAGGGTCCAGCAGCACAGGAATCGCTGCAATACTCGCTTCCCCATTCATTAACATTGGACTCGCTAGACTCGCAACGAGTAGCGAGTTTCTGACTCGGACTCGTTAGAGTCTAGCGATTCCGAGTATTTTAGGATTCGCCCATCCCTAGTGTGAGTACAATCCAATTTTTTTTTATCAAATTGCACTTGTCCATTGTAAATACAAGTGGAACTAAGGCTTAAGGCTACGTTTTCATGGCAACATGTCATCGTTGTGGCACATTGCATTCTAGGATGTCATAAATATTTCCAAATGTGTTTGATTTTCTTGTCACAAGTGGCTGGCAAAACACTTCCCATATGCTTCAGTAGTTGCCCATGTCATGAGACTAGTGTGTGATTTATCTGCAACTTGGCGCTGCAAAATAGCTGCGCAATAGCAAGTGGCAGACAATTTTCAGAAATATTTTTGTCAGGCGACTTTTCAAAGTATAGCTGTTGTTTGACCTACAATTGCATCTCAATAGATATAGAATATCATCAAAAAGATCATTTATTTCAGTAATTCAATACATAAAGTGAAACACATATAATACGGTATATAGAGTTATTACACACAGAGTGATCTATTTCAATTGTTTATTTCTGTTAATGTTGATGATTATGGCTTAAAGTCAATGAAAACCCAAAAGTCATCATCTCCGAAAATTGGAATAATTAACAACAATCACCTGCAAGGCTTGCTAAGCATGTAAAATGGACCGTTAGTCTGGTTCAGTAAGCTACCCAAATATGGGGAAGACTGCTGACTTGACAGACGTCCAGAAGACAGTAATTGACACATTCTACAAGGAGGGTAAGCCACAAAAGGTCATAACTAAAGAAGCTGGCTGTTCACAGAGTGCTGTACCCAAGCATATTAATGGAAAGTTGAGAGGAAGGAAAAAGTGTGGTAGAAAAAGGTGCACAAGCAACCGGGATAACCACAGTTTTGAAAGGATAAAACTGAACCCGTCACCCCGCCGGGACCACTTAAACTAAAAGAGCCACCTTCAGCAGTGTCTACAGTATGCTGCATTATGGGTAGACATAAAGCTGACAATCAGTGGTGGAGGTGGTGTTATACAGAGCTCATGAATATGGAGCAATACATGGTAACAAGTTCGCTAGTCCTCTAGTGATAATTTTCTAATGATAAAACTGTGATTTTATTAAAAATAAAGCAAGCAGTCTAGTAAGTGAGACATTATTGTAATAAGGGTCTCTCGCTCTCTACATCAGTCTGCTCTCAGTTTAGGTGGACATACCTGGTGACTAAAAATCCGAAATACAATATACATATTTTTTACTCCGTTACATTTGCTACATGATTTACCTAAACATTTCTTAATGAAACCATTTCACTGACTTAGTGAATCATTGTGCAGCTTCAAAAATGTAGGCCTACTTTTACAAATGAGAAACTGTGCGGAAAAATAATTGTCTACCATAATTTTGGACATTCACAGAAGCACAATCAACCAATCTTTTGTAGATTGCATCTATATCACTATAGTAAAAGATTTGCGTCTGACCCTAGCCTGCAGGATCCGTCAGAAACTTAGTTTCTGGCAGTAGCAGCGCATAGGGTTACCAGCACCTAACGTTATGCGCCATCAGGCTATGGATCTCTATGGCAACCGGAAGCTTACCGCAGCCACCGGCTCCACAAACAATCCACAGATATGCGCTTTTGATGAGCGCACAGGAAACGCTGTTTGTAGCCTTTTCTTATGCGCTCATCAAAAGCACATATCCAGGGATTGTCTGTGGAGCCAGCGGCTGCGATAAGCTTCTGGTTGCCATAGAGATCTATAGCCTTTCGGTGCATAGCATTGCATGCTGGTAACGCTTTGCGCTCCTACTGCCAGAAACTACGTTTCTGAAGGATCCTGCAGGCTAGGGGCAGACGCAAGTCTGACCCTAGCTATACCTGGATGGAATTATACAGCCATGGTCGGACACATAATACCCACTGTTTGTGCAGCACGAATTAAGGGCATAAATTCTGAAAGTTTAAAAATTAAGAATGTTTCTAAATATTTATAAAATTTCAAATATTTTAATACATTAATGTAAATGTTATTTACGTAGATTTACCATCAGCATAAAGTGTAGTATGCACTGTAAAGATTGTTTCTTAATTACTGGGATATGTGGACACATTCCAGTTATTGCCACATCTATTTTGAGTCAAGTTGAACAGCAATCATTTTTTATGGGATTGTGAAAATTCTTGACTCAAGAAGCAAAGAACATTTTACTACACTTTTCTCAAATTGCTCAGGAAGGAGAATGATGGTTTACCTGTGTCTCAAACTGACCATCCATCCATTCTTTTTCTGCGCTGGACTTCCGTTAACAACTCTTAGCGTCTTCGTTGATGCACAAGAACCTGGATCTAAAACCAGAATTGAATTACACAGTCAGTGTAATTTTGATCTATTTACTTGTTGCACAAAATTTTAGAATGTTGCTAAACTTCTTTGTTTTTATTACTTTTACTATTTTAAATGAAAATATTAAACCAAAAATAATATACCCTTTTACATGTACTGTACTTTTGTATTTGCATCTAATTCTACTTTTGATACTCAATGATATAAACATTTATTGTCCACAAAATGCAGTTTGACTAACAATGAGCAAAAACGTTACTTATTATGATGTATCTTTAACTACAGCATAAGGTTTACCAGTAGCTGACTCATACTTACTATCTATATTTGCTAATGTACTGGTTGTGTCTCCTTCACCTGGAAAAGAAAATCACCAAGTTAGTATTTTTACCAAGTCTATATTTTACATCAGAGAAAGAGGTCCATTGTTTAAGTAGGTATGTTGCAGAGAGTGGTCTTGGGTACCTGGTGTGATGCTAGTCACTACTCACAGGCTAGCCATAAGACTGTTTAGTCAGACATTTTCAGGTCAAATACCAGGAGAGTTTGTTGTGGACATAAGTGAACTGAGATGTAGTCAAGTAACGGTCTGGGGTCAGAAAACCAGGAGGCTGCCAAAAATTAGAAGCAGGGATTGCAATACACCTTGGAAGACAAATAGAGGAGGGCAATAAGGAGGGTGGGAAGGAGTGCATGGGACTAGACTACACCAGAAAAAAGGGATAATTAGAATTGGCTTTATGATTTATGTGGTTAAGAAATCAGGGTCAATCTAGGCCTTGTTTATTTTGATAAGAGTTAGCCTGTCAGCATTTTAAGTTATTTACCAGTTATTATACCTCCGATGACACTAAAAACTAACGCTAATACATTGGTAGCAGTGGGGTAGGCCAGCACCGCTAAAGAGTGGAGGGACAATTCGTGCCAAGTGCCCAGCTTGCATACCCAATAGTTGTAGGGTGCAGACAAATGACTGTAGATGTTGGTATGGTAAACTAGGTAATCCTGAATCAAAAATGAGAATGTTACAGGTCTTGGTAAATGGTGACAAAAGTGCAAATTTGAAGGGGGAGGGCAAATTCTGGATTTTTTCACTATTTAAAAAGAATAAAAAATGTTTGACTTTTGGAAAAAAGGGAGGAATAAGCTAAAACGTAAAAGGTAATATTGTCAGATAGTGAGGGGTTAAAATTGTCATGACTTTAAAACAGGTGTGGTTTCATACCATAAACCTGGTACCTGTTGTAAAAAGTTGAATACCACCCCTTCCACCAATCAATCAGCTATTTAATGTGAACGCTGCTCTGTATAACATTGTCATAATGAAGTGAATAAGACAACATTGCAATATCCACCAGAGTCAGTACTACATGTGTGGCATGCAAATAGATAGAGGTCTGTAATCAGTGATAAAGGCTAAAGTTCTTAGCAGTTGACTGGCAAGGTCTTCTTGAAGTGGACCCAAGATCTATTCCAAATGTAAGCCACCATTATGGTGATCTTAAAATAAAATAAACTTTTTTCCATTCGTAAATCCAAGTCACAGTATGGATTACTGCAATCTTACAGCAATTCCATGTGGCTGTGGAGCTGCAACCTAAATGAATATTGTCCACATTTATTGTTACTTGTATTGTTACTACGTTACTTGTCCTAGTCTGCCCTTTTTAACATGTAAAGCGCCATGGAATATAATGGTGCTATATAAATTAATAATAATAATAATAATAAATAAAAAAAAAATTCAGTAAATTAATAAGGAAGAAAAATGTTGCACTCACTATAGGAGTCTTGCATATTTATTTTGAATAAAAATGTGACAACTAGGATACATCAGAAGAACGCTGGTCATATAGGCACCAGCGTCCTCTCGCTGTATCCTAGCTGCCACATTTTTTATTTAGAACAGCTTCAAGGCAGTTATGGTGAGTGCAACTTTATCTTTCTTCCTTATTACTTTACATTCTTTATGATTACTAGCATGAAAATGGATGCTAAGTCAGTTCTAAGACACAAAGAATAGTGATCAGCGGGAAGCAAAATAGTAGTTTTTAATACTCGCATATGCGCCTGAATAGCGAGTCTAATGTTAGTCAATTAGTGATTGGCTCCGCCCACACATATCCAGCTATAAAACTAGCTTTTCCGGAACAGGGTGGGAGGGTGGGCATTTTGATGATTTCAATGCCTAAAATACCTTGGTATGCCCCCCAGAGAGATCCTAACATTCAATCTGCTCTTTCTGAGGTGCCTGCTCACTTTGTGCACTGAAGAGAGCTTTCAATATGTGTCAGATCGATAACGATGGACACATCAATCATGAGCACCAGCGCTATACTCACCGAGTAATGAGTAGCGCGGATACCGTACTATCCGTGCGAGTAGCGAATAGTAACGATTAAACTCACTCATTAGTAAGAGTCAATCAAATAAAAGTGAAAGCCATTACTTATAATGTGCAGTGTAGATTCTTTCTAAAAATGAATGGCCTGCCAAAATCAAGTTTGATTTCTGAATAAATTAGAGTATTCAAAATAAATAATAAATTAGGCCATAAGAAATGTGTAAACTTAGATATAGTGTGCATGATATTGGTAGCATCCCTATAGAAAGTACCGCAAAGGTTTGATTTGTGGGGGTTCAATCACAGTGATGTCTGACAATTGCTAGAATTTAGTGGCATCACTGCTAAGGTTGCATTGTGCTATTATGTTATCTGTTAGTTCCTCTCAACTTTTTATTGATTGCCATATGGTATTGCCATTGAAATTAAATAATAACTGTCCATGTGACCATACACAAATGCTCAGTTGCAAGTATTTATGCATGTGTCTGACATAGGAAATAATGGCACTATTAGCCCTACTAAAGTGAATAATGCATTGTCTGTACAGTGATGCAAAACATGTTAACATCAGATATCCAAGAGGAGATACGTAAACAATTGAGTCAAAACTTAGATTTTTATGTTTATTTCACAGAATTCTCAATATTTTGCATTGTTGTCCTCACGCCCTATTTCTGGAAATAATTATCACACTCCATCAAACTCTGCCCCAACATTAAAGATGTTAAAAAGATTTAAAAGTTGGCTAGTAATATATACCAAACCCTTCTACAGCATTCTACACTGCTTGATAGCCAACCATTTTCAATTTTTTTAACCTCAGATCCATGAGCTACACCCAAACATTCAGCTTAAAAATGCAAAAGTAAGCAGGGCAATCTTAAGAAATCTCTTAATGAGTAGAGTATGTAGACATTAATACTGCTGCAAGCTTGAGGAAAGAGTAATCATCCTACTCAACAGCTGGAGAGACAAGGACAAAATTAGGAGATGTAGCAGTGTCAGAAATAGTTTTGGTCAGTTAGCGGCTTTGTTAAACATAGCCTAATTAGGCTGTCAAGCATTACCTAACTCCATCATCTAGTTAAACATCAAAAAAACATATTACTTTACCAGGGCAGCACCACAACAACCAGCAGCACTACTACTTTTAGCTGGATATCGTATAAGAGGGCACAAAAAGATTACTTTTACTACTTGTAGGGTAGCGCACATAATGCCCAGCAATCATGACATTGCCACATCCACCATCACCAGCACTACACACAGAGGAAGTGCGGTAATGTTTGGAGTCAAAAGCAGAGGTCATTAACAAAGGGTCAATTAAGAATTTTACAAAAAAGATGTTGCCTCAGTTAAACAATGACTTTCTTTATTAGCTTCTAAGTGAAAAGCTTATCACAGAAGACAACTGTACCCTAAATTGAATAAGAATCGATGTAGCAATCAGCAATTTTTTAATTCCCCTGCAAAGTAACAACCCTTTCCATATTTTGGTTTCTCCATAGTTATAGCTCTCTTGGTATCAACTCTCCTTTCTAGTTTGGATCCCAAAGGGGGGTTGATTTCCTTGTTGGGTTATTTTTCTACTGCAGATAACCCTTTAAAAGATGGGGCTTGAAATAATTTGGATTATAATACACAAAAGCTACAATATTCTTAAAATATTGTAGTGATCAGCATGCAGCAATGAACCTGAAAAATTGTACTAATAATAATAACAATAAGACCCAAGAGCAAAAGTGTGTTAACATGGGCTGTTCTGAGCACTAAACTACCGCTGATCAGCTTTTAATTTGCTGATCTGTGAAATTTGTAGCAGATCAATCAGAACATATAGGTTGCCCATATTCTTAGCAGTACGAGTTATTTACACAGCACGGTGCATTGCCTAGTCAACAAGAATGATGATCTTCTGTGTAGCATAAAAGATCACACCCAAGGAGTGTGTGTTTTGCTCATTCATTGGTTGATTGACAATCTGTGTAGATTACAAGATTATTGTGACATGAGCATTCCTGAGAATCCTCATTCACGATAATCTGGCATTGTAAAGGCACCCTACAGCTTATGTCGTACTGCAGAGATATAATTTGTATACAGAGGTTTAAAGGGAACCTGTCATGTAAAAAACCCACTGACCTGCAGATATATGATATAGGGTCTGCCTGCAGGTTAATAGCATTCTGATTCTGTGCAGCCGCCACATTAAGAGCTTAGCTGCCTGAAGGGTCATAAGGATGCGTCCGGTACGGCCTTCATCAGTACTCAATGCATAGTAAGGGGTAGCTGTAACTAATTCATAGCACTGATTGATAGCCGGCTCTAATGCAACTGCACAGCATCAAATGCCTATTAACCTGCAGATTAGCCCCATATCTGGATGATAGCAGCATTTTTTTTTTACTTGACAGGTCTCATTTAAGTGAGTTTCAGATGAATGAGAGGGAAAATATTTTTCAGGTTGTACTAAAAACCACTTAAGGCAGCTTATTACATGTTCCAGGTAAATATTACTCCACCAAAAAGTTACACAAAATAATCAAGGCACATTATATTGTTACTTGACAAAACGATTGTTCAGCCAAAAGATATCTCTCTTGACTTCATCATGCAAATGAAAGCTTGACATGGCCGAAATATCGTGTATTTTCAAAAGGGAGAGTAAAGAATGCTGTTGCCAGACAGTTATGATGGCTGCTCATCTCCTAAATAGAAAAAGTTGGGTGTTAAAATTGAAGCTGTCAAACCCTTATTTCCCATGACACCATTTGTCAGGAGAGAGTGGAGAGGCCCCATATAAATTAGACTGTTGGTGTCTTCAGTCAAATGTAGTCTAATGTCTATGAAGACCTTAAGAGGGCACAATATAAGTTATTACTAAACTAAATCTGCTGCTATCTAATAGTTGTATAGATCCATCTCTATGTTGCAGTGATCCACAGGCGTCTATTACATCCTGTATAAGACGTTTCCTTTAAACACTATCTCTACATTTGACTGCTCTTTATATATCATAATCTTTATCATTTTAGATTAAAGAAATCAAAATACTGCTATTTTATGCAATTTAATGCATAAATATTTAATACTGCTCCTAATGTTTCTGCCAAGTAGGCGATAAATATGATAACTTTTCAATAGTTATGCATGCTACCACTAATCATTTACTAAAAAAGGCGGGGTACAATACTTACACCTTGAAATCTGACAATAGTCCCAGGGTATTAGAGAATTATCTGTATAACACCAGGGTCCATGGGCATCATTGTCAGGATTTCTGCAGTAATTTTTTTCAAGTATGGAAACATCGGGCTCCCGAAAAGTATGTCTACAAAATAAGAAAAATGACCTTCTTAGTGAAAAATATGTTTCTTTCAAGTTATATATTTCATAAACAAATTATTTTACTAATATTTGTAATATAAGCACATAATTCAGAACCATATAGTATAATGTCCAAGTAAAAATAACAAACAAAATACACAAATACATCATTTTAGATACAATTTTACTAGTTGTTTTGGTACTAAGACATAAAAATATAACATTTGCATACCTTCGTACGTCGACCATATTTTTCTCCCACATGGCACATGGAAGCCTGAATCGAGTTCTAGATATAGTCCCTCTGTAGGTGATACCGTTGCCAAAGTAACACTCTGAAAATACCAAACATATATTAAAGCTGAAAAAATCAGCAAAAAGAGCGTCTGACACAAAATCCCACCCAAAGGCAAATAGCAAAGACTGAGCAGCAGCTGCTCCAGTGGTTTTTACCTCACACAAAAGAAAAGAGAAAAGCTTTACAACTAAAACCAAACAAGTCTGTGATTAGAAACGAAGAGCAAAAGGCTGAATAAATACACAAATGGATTAAAGTTCTTTTTATTAAAAAGGAAAAAAAAAAAGACATCTGGAAAAGAAAAAACCTGCTTTTCACTGATTTGTTTACCACACGTTTGATATGTGAGTGCAGCAAAAAGAAACTAGGAATATTCAGTAATTTTGTCACAAGAAATATCATGTATTCTTAAAGTTTGTTATATGTAGTAATTCTAGAATGACTCCTATCTCTATATAATTGCCTTGTGTTGTCTGTCACTGACTTACGTCTGAATGTCTCCAAATCCCACAATCCATCGGGCCATTCGGAAGTACACTGGACGCCATATTGGAACACCCAAGCAATGGGTCTCCTAATATGGTGATCGCTGCACTTTCTGCATCCCAAACATGCCCCTACACCCCTTGTTGCCCACCACCCCATCCCTGCCAACCGCAGTCCAGTGCACGCTCCCTCTGATTGCTCCTGGCAGTCTATCTGCTCGGTGTTACAGCTCCCTGCTAAAGTACTTGTGTTACACTGCAGGCTGAAGGACCAGTGTAACATGGCGGAGTCATTTGAACCAACCCCATCACCTGACCCCCACCTCGTCACACAGGTCCTTCAGCCTGCAGTATAACACAGGTCCTTCAGCGGGGAGCAGTAACACCGAGCAGCAGTGGGGAGACCGATTTGTATGTGTGTGTGTGTATATGTATATATGTTTATATATATGTATGTATGTGTGTGTGTGTGTATATATGTGTGAGTGCATATATGTTTGAGTGTGTGCATATATGTGTATGTATACGTGTATAACGTGACCTGCAGCCTGTATATATGTGTGTAAGTATGTGTGTATGTATATGTATGTGTACATATGTGTAAGTGTGTGTATTTATATATGTATGTGTATATGTGTATGACATGATCTGCCGCGTGTGTATACATGTGTTAGTATGTGTGTATGTATGTGTATATATGGGTATGATGTGACCCGCCCCGTGTATATATGTGTGTATGTGTATATATGTGTGCGTGATGTGACCCGCCACATCACGTGACACAGCGGGTCAGATCACATACATACACACAAGGCGGGTCACATCGCACACAAATATATATATATACTCATAAACATGTGGTGGGTCACGTCATACACATACACATGTATATATACAGTATGCACACATATATATACACACACATGCACAGCAGGTCACGTGAAGCAGTGGGGACATATACATAGACACAAAGACACATATACTGTATACACACACATATACAAACACATGGCGGGGACATACACATATACACACATACAGTTGTGGCCAAAAGTATTGACACCCCTGCAATTCTGTCAGATAATACTCAGTTCCTTCCTGAAAATGATGGCAATCACAAATTCTTTGGTATTATTATCTTCATTCAATTTGTCTTCAATGAAAAAACACAAAAAAGAATGAAGCAAAAAGCAAAACATTGATCATTTTACACAAAACTCCAAAAATGGGCCAGACAAAAGTATTGGCACCCTCAGCCTAATACTTGGTTGCACAACCTGTAGCCAAAATAACTGCGATCAACCACTTCCGGTAACCATCAATGAGTTTCTTACAATGCTCTGCTGCAATTTTAGACCATTCTTCTTTGGCAAACTGCTCCAGGTCCCTGATATTTGAAGGGTGCCTTCTCCAAACTGCCATTTTTAGATCTCTCCACAGGTGTTCTATGGGATTCAGGTCTGGACTCATTGCTGATCACCTTAGAAGTCTCCAGTGCTTTCTCTCAAACCATTTTCTAGTGCTTTTTAAAGTGTGTTTTGGGTCATTGTCCTGCTGGAAGACCCATGACCTCTGAAGGAGACCAAGCTTTCTCACACTGGGCCCTACATTATGCTGCAAAATTTGTTGGTAGTCTTCAGACTTCATAATGCCATGCACACAGTCAAGCAGTCCAGTGCCAGAGGCAGCAAAGCAACCCCAAAACATCAGGGAACCTCCGCCATGTTTGACTGTAGGGACCATGTTCATTTCTTTGAATACCTCTTTTTTTCTAATGTAAACTCTATGTTGATGCCTTTGCTCAAAAAGCTCTACTTTTGTCTCATCTGACCAGAGAACATTCTTCCAAAACGTTTTAGGCTTTCTCAGGTAAGTTTTGGCAAACTCCAGCCTGGCTTTTTTATGTCTCGGGTAAGAAGTGGGGTCTTCCTGGGTATCCTACCATACAGTCCCTTTTCATTCAGACGCCGACGGATAGTACGGGTTGACACTGTTGTACCCTCGGACTGCAGGGCAGCTTGAACTTGTTTGGATGTTAGTCAGGGTTCTTTATCCACCATCCGCACAATCTTGCATTGAAATCTCTCGTCAATTTTTCTTTTCCGTCCACATCTAGGGAGGTTAGCCAGAGTCCAGTGCCAGAGGCAGCAAAGCAACCCCAAAACATTAGGGAACCTCATGGCTAACCACAGTGCCATGGGCTTTAAACTTCTTGATGCCATTGTGCACGGTAGACACAGGAACATTCAGGTCTTTGGAGATGGACTTGTAGCCTTGAGATTGCTCATGCTTCCTCACAATTTGGTTTCTCAAGTCCTCAGACAGTTCTTTAGTCTTCTTTCTTTTCTCCATGCGCAATGTGGTACACACAAGGACACAGGACAGAGGTTGAGTCAACTTTAATCCATGTCAACAGGCTGCAAGTGTGATTTAGTTATTGCCAACACCTGTTAAGTGCCACAGGTAAGTTACAGGTGCTGTTAATTACACAAATTAGAGAAGCATCACATGATTTTTCTAACAGTGCCAATACTTTTGTCCACACCCTTTTTTATGTTTGGTGTGGAATATTATCCAATTTGGCTTTAGAACAATTCTTTTTGTGTTTTTTCATTGAAGACAAATTAAATGAAGATAATAATACCAAAGAATTTGTGATTGCAATCATTTTCAGGAAGAAACTGAGTATTATCTGACAGAATTGCAGGGGTGTCAATGCTTTTGGCCACAACTGTATATGCAAGATGTTGTTGTTGAAGTACAGTATCTTTGACTTACATATTTGTACAATGTTAGTGAAACAAGTAATCAATGCCTCTTCTTATCTAATGCTATTCTGTCTAATTATCAGATCAAAACTCATTTCCTAATGATAAAAGTCCCATTGATCAATTTTTCTTCACTTTTCTCCTCTCCCTTTGCTACACTGCCCTTTATCATCATGTTGACACATTTTTCATTATACTGATAGTCACAATTAATTTAGAAGTCCTTCTGCTCCTCATATAAACAAAATACAGTGATACCTCGGTTTTCGTTGACTTTGGTTATAGTCGGTTTTGGTTTTCGTCGATTTTTTTCAATGAAAATCATGTCTCGGTTTTCGACCGTACATCGCTGCTAATTCTGCCTTAAAAAGTATGATTCCCATTCCAAAAAATGAAATCTGCACCCCTCATCGGCGTCTTCCATACACCAAAATGAGCTTTTATAAAAATAAAATATTAAATTAAATGGTTTTTTTTTCTTTAAATTAGTGTTTAATATTCCATTTACAGTCATCTGTGTGTGATTCTAGCATTAACCGCTATCTTTATTGACTATAAAATGCTTTTTTTATTTAGGTATTTTTTTCAGTGTCTCGAATTAATTCATTTTACATTGTTTCCTATGGAAATCATTGACCTGGTTGTCATCGATTTCGTTTTTTGTCGAAGTATCGACGAAAACTGAGGTATCACTGTATCTCTAAAGCTCAATATTTTACTCCATAGTATTCCTAAGAATTTGTTTCAATCATTATCCAAATTCGAAATGGTAATATACGGTAATTTAATTCTGATTTTTGCATTTAAATAAATATGAGCATACTCAGGTTGAACACTATACTTTGTGCTCACGTATATTAGTCAGGCTAAATACGGTATAACCCTCTAGACACACATGCATAGGGAGAATACTTTATTGTGCCGATAATATATGCAGATTATTTTGTATATCAATTTTATTTATAATTTAATGGCTGTTACATCTAAATCACTGTCACATCTAAAGATATATACATGTATGTATATATATATATATATATATATATATATACACATGTATATGTATATATATATATATATATATATATATATATATATATATATATATACAGACCAAAAGTTTGGACACACCTGCTCATTCAAAGATTTGTTTCTGTATTTTCATGACTATGAAAATTTTAGATTCACACTGAAAGCATCAGTTTTTCACTTCATAGGTGTACCCTGTCAGGTTTAATAAGTGGGATTTCTCGCCTTATAAATGTGGTTGGGACCATCAGTTGTGTTGTGCAGAAGTCTGGTGGATACACAGCTAATAGTCCTACTGAATAGACTGTTAGAATTTGTATTATGGCAAGAAAAAAGCAGCTAAGTAAAGAAAAAGGAGTGGCCATCATTACTTTAAGAAATAAAGGTCAATCCGTCCGAAAAATTGGGAAAACTTTGAAAGTGTCCCCAAGTGCAGTTGCAAAAACCATCAAGTACTACAAAGAAACTGGCTCACATGAGGACTGTTCCAGGAAAGGAAGACCAAGAGTCACCTCTGCTGCGGAGGATAAGTTCATCCGAGTCACCAGCCTCAGAAATCGCAGGTTAACAGCAGCTCAGATTAGAGACCAGGTCAATGCCACACAGAGTTCTAGCAGCAGACACATCTCTACAACAACTGTTAAGAGGAGACTTTGTGCAGCAGGCCTTCATGGAAAATAGCTGCTAGGAAACCACTGCTAAGGACAGGCAACAAGCAGAAGAGACTTGTTTGGGCTAAAGAACACAAGGAATGGAATTAGACCAGTGGAAATCTGTGCTTTGGTCTGATGAGTCCAAATTTGAGATCTTTGGTTCCAACCACCATGTGTTTGAGCGACGCGGAAAAGGTGAACAGATGGACTCTACATGCCTGGTTCCCACCGTGAAGCATGAAGGAGGAGGTGTGATGGTGTGGGCGTGCTTTGCTGCTTTGAAGCTCATCAAGACAATGCCAAGAGTGTGCAAAGCAGTAATCAAAGCAAAAGGTGGCTACTTTGAAGAACTTAGAATATAAGACATATTTTCAGTTGTTTCTCACCTTTTTGTTAAGTATATAATTCCACATGTGTTAGTTCATAGTTTTGATGCCTTCAGTGTGAATCTAAAATGTTCATAGTCATGAAAATACAGAAAAATCTTTGAATGAGCAGGTGTGTCCAAACATTTGGTCTGTACTGTTAATATATATATATATATATATATATATATATATATAATATATACAGCTGAATGTGCGTGAGTGTGTATGAATATCCACACATAGTCCCACCCCCTTAAACCCCTCCCTTTGTAGTCCCACCCCATTCATAATGTGCAGGATGCTTATAGCTCCACCCCTCTGATTAGCCCCACCTCTGTATAGTATGGCTTTTTCATAGCCCCCTCTTTCATAATGCCCTGGCTGCATATGGCTCTGCCACCTACAATTTGCCCTGCACCCTTTATTACACCCCATTTTTTATTGTAACATGGGAAACTCCTCCTTTATAACCCCACCCCTGGATGCTTATGGCTCTGCCCAGCTTGGTTAGCCCCATCCCCTTTGTTACACCCCTTTTATTATTGTAATCTGGGGAACCCGCATTCTATGGCTAGTATACATATATATCTACTTATATAATTATGAAGTGGCGTCCACTTCTAGCGTCCTGAGGTCTTCACAACACATGCCTGCGGCAGCCATATTTGCACACACAAGTGATGGGAGTGCAAATATGGTGGCCGCTGGCAGTACTGGCCTCTAGCACAATACCACCTGAAGTGCCGCTGACAACCAGACTCGATGAAACCCAAAACCAACGCCTGGAACCGCCAAATGCAACCGCTACACTGCCGCCTGTGACACCGATAAGCTCTGCCTGACCCTGGCTCTGCCTGTGCATGGGACTGATCACATGACCTTGACATCACCACAGGTCCTGCACCGTTCTGCTTCCCAGTACTGCTTTTCTTTTTCATTTTTGTGGATGTGACATGGAGCACAGGCAGCACAGTGGGGGGCAGAGAGAGAGGGCACAGAGAATGCACAGGGGGATAGACAGTGAATGGGGCAGAGAGAATACACAGGGGGCATAGGAAGTGCACAAAGGGGGCACAGAGACAATGCACTGGGGGGGCAGAGAGAGTGCACGGGGGCAGAAAAAATGCACAGGGGCACAGAGTGCACAGAGCATTAATAGAGAGCACACTGGGGTACATAGAGAGCACACAGGGCAGCACAGACAGTCCACAGGGAGGCACAGAGAGTGCATGGAGGCATAGAGAGCACACAGTGGCACAATGATTATACTGGGGGCACAGAGAATGTACTGCGACACAGAAAACGCAAAGGGTGTACACAGAGAGTGCACATGGGGCAAAAATACAATGCAATTACAAATACTCAGTTCTGGATGAATGGGCAAATATTCCCTCAGATGAATTTGAAAATCTTGTAGAAAGCTTACTCAGAGGAGTATAAGCGGATTTAGCTTTATAGGTGGGACAAACGCCATACTAAAGCTTATAGATTTAAAAGGATTTAAAACAATAGTTCCTGTTGATGTAATTGATTTGTCAGACTACAATGATCTACATAGACTGAGTGAGATCAATTTTTATGTATCTTATAGATATCATGATGACATGATATCTATGTTGCTTCATTTAGAAAATAACTGTAGTTCACAAATTATCAGTTCAAATGCAGATTTTCTGTATACTGTATGGATAGTTTTTAGATATACTATTAAGACTTGTTCCCATGTAAGTACAAGGATGATATTGAATTGTATGAAATTCTTGATGTATACTTAAAGTGGTTGTCTAATCATATTAAACTGAGAGCATTGCAAACTGCTTGTAAAAACAGATAACTGTGTAATTTACCTCCTATTAAAAAAATCTCCATTCTCAAGAACATAGACATTTTTAATCCTATAGTTGACAGCTCATTGCCATGGTTACCAGCCAATTCAGCAGTGACCAGTTTCCTTGGCCCTTTCAAGATGTTTGCTAAGTAGCTTGCAAGTGCTGCTCAAAAGCTGACCAGATCATCTCCAGCGTCAGTGCAGAGCCTCTGCTAGCAGCATTAGAGAACTCCCAGATCAGGTTGGCCGCTCAGTCATGCCAGTAGCCCAAACTGACAAGTATCCCTTATGAATTGGCTCTTAGCAGACAGCATCTCAGGAGGCAGAGGAACAATCCACCTCTGAAGACTTAGAGTGAAACGTCTTAAGCATTTGTTGCATTTTAAGTATGTTTTGTTTTTAATTCTTGATAGTATAGTAGATTGTAAAGATTTTTTCCCAGCTCCAACAAATAAGTGGGGGACTTTCATAAACAACCAGAAAAAAGGTACTCCAAAGATAGTGTTTGATAGCACCCTCATCAGATTATTTATTTACACCATATTATTGGTGATCTTTGTAGGTACCTTCAGTCAGCCATCCACCAATTAGGTATCCGAATAATTTATAATCCTACTT
>JARQOC010000004.1:273350647-273380860 GCA_033576535.1 Allobates femoralis | reverse complement strand
TTGACCTTCTGTAAAGTAACAAGACTCTGTCCAATGTCACATGCTTCTTGTACACAACTTTGTGCTGGAAATCTGGCATTAAAAGGGATGTCCGTATATTAGTTTACAGGAAATATTAATCTTTAGATTAGATTGGAACAATGGAGATAACTGGATCTTTACTGACAATGTCAATGCAGAATTTTTAAACGCTCCTTTAGGTCAGTGTCAGTGTGTTACTGGTATAGAACTTGTATCAAATATAGATTTTAATTATGGATTCTCAAAGTAGCATATTTTAATTGCTGTTATTTGAATCATGTAATGAATATTACATATAGAAAAACAATCTAAATGATACGGGTGGAATGTATTTGAGGGCATTTCTTGAAGTGGAACTTCAGCCAAACAAGTGATAAATTAGATCAAATGCATTTATGTGGTAGGTGCTATAATTCTTAAATGAAAAGTACACCTTTGCACACATTTTTGTATTGTTTGTTTCCTAAATGCAGTTAAGCCACTTGGTAAATTACTTTTTACTATTTTGCTGTAATTTGGCTATGTGCCTTTCTCTGCTCTCCCCACTCTTTTCTCGATGTTAGAGGTAGCAGAAGCTAGAGGAGGGTTGTGCACAGAATTCCATAGCATAAGTTAGGCTGGTTTCACGCTATGAATTTTTAATTTCCGATGGTGTACGATAAAAATCGGACAGCATCGGACCGATTTTGGCCCCCATGCAGCCCTATGGGCATCGGACCAAATCGGATGTGCACTAAATGGCATCCGATTTGGTCCGATCCGATTCTGTCTGATCGGACCAAATCGGATGCCATTTAGTGCACATCCGATTTGGTCCGATGTTTTTAACATGGGGCCCTATGGAGCGGGGTCCGAGGATACATTTGATGTGTCCTCGGAACCGATTTTACTGTACTGAGCATGCTCAGTACAGTAAAACTGCTCCCAACTGGGACAGCATCCCCGAGGCCCCCACCGTCTCCCGCAGGCTCCCGGTGTCCTTGCAGTGTCTCCTGTGTCTGCAGAGGTCTTCTTCTTCTGAACAGGACCTGCCGTGATGTCACAGTCATGTGACCGCAGGTTACACCATGTTAGCAGGCGGTCACGTGATTGTGACATCACGGCAGGTCCTGTTCAGAAGAAGAAGACCTCTGCAGACACAGGGAGGACACCGCGAGGACACCGGGAGCCTGCGGGGGCCTCGAGGACAGGTGAGCATACATTGTTTTGTTTTTTTAAACAGGCCGGAGGGAGCGATTTTATGTCGGAATCGGATGCCTATTTGGCATCCGATTCCAGGCATCAGAAGGGAGCCGATGCTGTCCGATTTTATCGGACAGCATCGGCTCCCTTAAAATCGTAATGTGAAAGTAGCCTAAGGCTGCAATCCGACACTGTCTGTTGAAAATCAGACAGCATCGGATCCGATTTTGGCACCATGTAATCCTATGGTGACTGGCCAATTTATTGCAGCAGCCAAAATCGTAGACTTCTGCCATTTTGGAGTCCACTGCAAAAATCGGATCGAATGGGATCCGATACGATCCGATTAAAATAATATGGGAGTCTATGGGGATTGGAGCGGATAGAAAATCCGATCTGATATCAGATCTGATTTTCTGTATTGAGCATGCTCCAACTCCAAGACCTCCCCCAGCCCTCCCCCATTTAAATCAGATCCGTTAAAAAATCCACTCGGAGCGGATGCCATCAGATGCCATCGGTCAGATTTTTTATTGGGTCCAATAAACGAATCCGATAAAAAATCGGACCAATGGCATCCGATTTTGAGCATCCGATCCGATTTACAATGGACAGTGTTGGATTGCAGGAAAACGTGATGTGAAAGCAGCCTAAGGGGATATCTCATGGAGGGCAAAGAAAACACTATGCAAAAAGTGAAAAAAACATAAAGAGGAACATCTATTTTTCAAGAAGAACACGGATAGAACAAGCACTCATTGTAATCTATGGAGCTATTCACAAGAATTGTGCATCCGAAAAAAAATTCAATTAGAAATGTCCGTTTTTGAATGAACAAAGGAGAATAAAGTGGACTCTTTGCATTTAAAAAGTGATTAATTTATTGTCCAAAAGAATACAGAAGCAATGATAATAAAACTGTGAATACAATAGATACAATTAAAGGACAGTAAAAGATGATCGCTCACCCCATAGAATTCCAGCAGTTATTTTCCAGATCCATGCAAAGTTTCTGTTAAAACACTCGTGCATGCCCTCGTCATCTCCCGCCTCCACTACTGCAACCTCCTGCTCTCTGGCCTCTCTACTAACACTCTTGCACCCCTCCAATCTATCCTAAACTCTGCTGTCTAACTAATCCCCCTGTCCCCCCACTATTCCAAGGCACCTTCTCTTTGCCAATCCCTTCACTGGCTTTTCACTGACCAAAAATTCCATTTCAGAATTACCTATAAAGCCAACCACAACCTTTCTTCTCTATATACCTGTGGCCTCGTCTCTTAGTACTTACGTGCACACAATCTCCCATCCTCACAAGATCTCCCTTTTCTCCCATCTTATCTTTACTTCCTACAATTACATACCAAATTTCTCCTTTGTATCCCTCATACTCTACCCCAACATATCAGACCTCACCTACTGTAAAAACCTTCAAAACGATCCTGAAGACCAACCTCTTCTGACAAGCCTAAACCCTGCAGTAACACTCCGTTACCAGTTCACGACCAGCTCTATCCTCACCTGATGTTTCATCACCCATCCTTTGTAGACTGTGAGCCCTCGTGGACAGGGTCCTCTCTCCTCCTGTACCTGGGTATGACTTGTACTTTTCAAGATTATTATACGTGTTTTTATTATTTATAGCCCTCTTCACATGTAAAACCCCATTAAATTAATTATGCTATAACAATAATGAATAATAAAAATTATACCAGCACTAGGACATGCTAAACACTAAATAATTAATGCAGTTGCAGACAATGGATAGTTATATAGCATTTACCTAAAAGGTGTGCTTAAAAAAGAACTGCCCCCAAAACAGACCCCAAAGCACGTTCTGCATGTGAAGTGTGCGTTGTGAAGGGGAATGATGCACTGTAAACTGGCAGGACAATAGTCATGTGCCCATGTATTCATCCAATTGAATTGATATAGCGGCATATGCATGCTCTGCTGGCAGCGGTCTCTGCATCATGGTTCAAGTTTACCCATACAAGTCTATGAGTCAATTTGAATCCATAACAGTACACGAAAGGCATTAGTGTGCTATCTGTGTACTCCCCATATTTAACATGTAATGAATAGGTGAAGCTTTGTAATGTGTTTATTTATTCGTCAGTAAAAATCACTTATGTAACAGTGGTGTTGAAAGCTGAAACAGCGCAAACACTGAGGAAACTCAGATCTAAAACACTGATGAACAATGGCTTTACATACAAGAAAGAAAATGAATGATGGAATAAAGATTGCAGGCAGAAATTTACTATCTATGTTAACTTTTCAATTTTATTAAACATATGTAAAAATTATTTGTCCATGTCAGAGTTGTAATCTTTATATATTTCTCTATGAATTTATAGTTTCAGTTTTAGTTTACTGCATACGGAAATCCACTGTCATGCTCTGGCAGAGATAGTTTTCTCTATGTAGTATCAGCTGAAAACTTGCATAGCACTGAACAGATTTAAAGCAACACTCTTTAAAGGGAACCAACCACCCCAAATGACCCCCCCGGACTAATAATATCGTTCCCTACTTGCAGCACATACATGTGCTGCAATGTTTTTTGCTAAAAAAACTGCTTTTTAAAACTTAAGATAATGCTTTAGAAACTTTATACCGAAGGGACGGGTGGGCGTTACTTACATGGGGCTAAAGCCGGGTTGCAGCTGCCACTCATCACCCTGTGTCCCCTCGCAGCAGTAACGGCCAGCCCTTTTTGCAGGGGCCCAGGCTGGTGCACGGGATGTCATGCCCGTGCACACGTCATCAGCTACAGCCGGGAAGCGAGCGCGCGCTCTGACTTCCTGCGCTCGGCTGTGGAAGTCAGAGCGCGCGCTCGCTTCCCGGCTGTAGCTGATGACGTGTGCACGGGCATGCGAGCCCGTGCACCAGGCTGTGACGCTGCAAAAATGGCTGGCCATTACTGCTGCGAGGGGACACAGGATGATGAGTGGCAGCTGCAACCCGGCTTTAGCCCCATGTAAGTAACGCCCACCCGTCCCTTCGGTATAAAGTTTCTAAAGCATTATCTTAAGTTTTAAAAAGCAGTTTTTTTTAGCAAAAAACATTGCAGCACATGTATGTGCTGCAAGTAGGGAACGATATTATTAGTCCGGGGGGGTCATTTGGGGTGGTTGGTTCCCTTTAAGGCCACGTGCACACGCTGAGTATTTGATGAGTTTTTTACCTCAGGATTTGTAGCCAAAACCAGGAGTGGATAATTAAATACAGAAGTGGTGCAGGTGTTTCTATTAAGGTACCTTCACAAGCCGCAATTTCGCCTGGGAATCCTAAAGGCGATACGTCGCCCCGGAACAATCGCCGTGAAATTGCCTCACAGTTGCGGCATGTGATTGGGGAATTTCGCTGCGATAAATTGCCTCTCGCCCGTCGCCTGATTCATGAGCACTACTCTGATATCAGCCGCATTCGTGAAGGTGATATTTCCGTGTTGTGGCATGTGATCGGGCGATAGTGATGGAATCAGCGTCGCCTATGATTTCTCGTAGGCGTGCCTCAGCGTGCTGGAGTCCGCACCCCGTCTGAAATGATTGATGTGGGCTACTGTGTTCCCATTGGCTGTCACTTGACACCACGCCATATTTCAAGAGCTGTCCGTTCACAATGGCAATGGCGTCATGTATTAGCCAGCCTTCCAGAGCAGGCTGACCAATCGGAACGCTGTTGCGTTGTCCAATGAGCGCGTATGGTGTGCGGTGTAAACCACTGCGGCATGCCTATCTCCTCGCCGCGCTGAACATGTACATCCACATTGCTTTTGGAATTGTGGCGTGTGAAGCGGCGATGGAATTAGACAGGATTGCTTCTGCTGTAGGTGAGCCAATTTCCGGAGCGACGCATCACCTTTCTTTCAGGCCGAGATGGAGGCGTGTAATGCTGCCATCGGCGATCTGAGACGAGCATGATAAACGTAAACGTGCACTTTAGATCGCCTCATATCGCCAGGAGAAATTGCGGCGTGTGAAGGAACCTTTAGACTTTTCCCCTGATTGCTCCACTCCTGGCTTTGTCTACAAATCCTGAGGTAAAAAACTCATCAAATACTCAGCTTGTGCATGTGGCCTTAATCTAATTTCCCTGTCTCTAGTGTTATACTCACTTTCCACAGCCTTCTCCCCTTTTCAGCGACACTTCGGTCAGTATGCGATGAAAAGTAATCTGCCTGAATCTGCAGTGTTTCATGGAGTGAGCTGGAGTCCTAACTCAAGAGAAGTCTAGAAGTGCCTCATTCTGGCCTTGTTCTGGCTCTCATAGGGATGCATTGAGCTCTCGTGCCCTAACTTCAGACTTCCATTTAGTCAGAAGCTGCGGGCACAAGATGGCATTGCAAGACTGAAGTGAAGCCAAGAAAGGATAAAAGAGTATATGACTAGGGGCAGGGGACTTAGATTTAAAACCCCATTCCATCACTGAAAGAAAAAAATCCTGTAGTTATGCTTTAAAAGGAGAGGTGTGAAATTGAGGACTACTATCATTGTGATGAGACCCCCAGCTACATATTTCTCCATTGTTTGGGTCTAACAATCCAGTGTTAATACACATAATGTGACATAGAATATGTTTTGCAGGTTAAATTCCACTAAATCAATTAAGGTTTTCAGCAATCCATGTACGTACTGCACAAATGACCCCATTTACAGGTATGGAACTGATATTAATGGTCCCATAGCTGTAGAAAAAAAGACATGGGCCACACATCCAAAATCAGAATGTTAAGGTAAGAACCTCATGTTCAGTTTTGTAAACTTTTTGCTTATCTGCATTTGATCAACTTGTGATTTTGAATGTGTGGCCCAGGTCTATTTCTACAGCATTGATATTTCCATATTCTGTCACCTCTATTTTTTTGCTTGAACCAGCACTACTCCTATTTGGCACAGGCATTTTTAATTAGCAGGTGACTGCAAGAGAGGTCTGCCTATTTTTGCTTTCAGTTCACATTCTGAAAGCTGGTGGAAGATGAGTCTTCCAGCTTCTTTCACTGGGTGTTTGGTGCTGTATGTCAGCCATTGTTGCTGTGGTTTTGTGCCTACGGGCGGTATGCCTGGAGTCACTGGGACATATAGTCGCAGCATGGGTGCAATGTGGAACCGGGTCACCCTCCCTGCTGGTCCATTAACGCGATGGTTGGTGCATGACGCCACACCTTTAAGGCAATTTATAATTAGAGACCTACTGAAAGGTTTGCAATGATGTGGCAGTGGGCTTCATACAGTCTGATCAGAATGTTAAACGAAGAACTTCATGCTCAGTTTTTTTAATTTTTTGCCTAGTGGCATTAGATCTACTTATGATTGTGGATGTGTGGCCTATGTATTTTTTACTATGGCTATGATATTAAAGGGAACTTGTAAGCTAGTTTATGCAAACAAACCAATCACTACCTGTCCCTGCAGCTTTCTAGTACATCCCTTAGGATCCCTGTCTCAGCTAAATGTGAAGTATAATGGTTAAGAAAACACTTTATTATTTACATTTTCTCCACATTGTCTAGACGTGTGGGCTATCTCCAAATTCTCCATGTCCCCCCTTATTATCACTCCCTGAATTAGTTATCATGCCCACCAGAGTCTATATAACAGTCTATAACTTTAAAGAGGACCTGTCGCCCCCCCCTGGTGCTATGCTAACTGAATGCAGCACTGAATGCAGCGTGTCTGCTGCATTCAGGGAAAGGGTCCCCTATGTTACTACCCCCCCTGTAAGTTGTTAAAAAGACTTTATAGAGGGGCGTTCCCGGGATGCAGAGCTGAGCGGCCGCACTAACAGAGAGCTCCCGCCAGCACCCAGCTTCTAACGGCGCCAGTGGTGCTAATCTACCGGCACCTCATCTCAAAATGGGCCCCAAGAAACCCAAGGCGACTCAGATGCCGCCGGTCCCGCCGCCTGACCAGAGGACGGTGTTGGAGGCTTTCAAGCTCCGGGAGACTGACGCGCTCCGGGAGCCGGCGCCAACTTCCCTGCAGCACATGGAGGTGGGGAGGATTCAGCCGCACAAGGAGAGGACACAGTGGCGGCGGAGGTAGAAGGGGGAGACAACGCACTGGGAAGGTGTATGTTGGGTGATCCTGGACCCCCTGTGAGCCCCAAATCCATGCCAGCAGACGAACTCCCCCTCTATGGACCCCCCTCCCCCCAGTACTATGGCAGATACGAGGCCCTCATGGAGGATGATCCTGGGCACATACTTGATCCCCAGCCTCAGAGAGAGGATGCCTTGCAGTGGGGGCGCTCTAGGGGGGTCCATCCAAGACCCTGCAGGATCCTCATATGGCTACACCTAGCCGAGGGACTTCTCAGCCTTCTCACTCTCTGAGCTGCCCTCCGGAGAATAGTTACAATGTGCCATCTGGAAGTAAGGGTATATCAAAAGACCCTGCTCAGGTGACCCCAGGTAGCTGGAATGAACTCCTTGCCCTCATACCCTCCAAGGAGGACTTTAAGTCTTTAATCAATGAAGTCAAGGAGACGTGTAGGGCAGAAATTGCCACTGTTAGAAAAGACATCCATCATCTTTCTGGAAGGATGGACTCTTTGGAAGAGGAACATGATGTCACCAGAACCCATTTAGGCAACCTACATGACCTAGTCCTTTCCCAACAACAAGCTATAGAAGCCTTCCAGAATCATTTAGAGGATCTTGATAACCGGGGTCGCCGGTGCAACATCAGAGTCCGAGGGGTCCCGGAGTCAGATGATCAGGAGTCACCTAGATCCAGCCTACAGTCTATATTTAACACTATCCTGGGGATCCCCCCCTCATCAACGATTAAATTAGACAGAGCTCACCGGGCCCTCAAACCTAAAGGATTATCCGGCCAACCAAGGGACATCATATGTTGCCTCCACGATTTTGAAATAAAAGAAAAGATCATGGTGGCTGCTAGAAATATCGGCCCCACACAATTTGCAGGAGGAGAAGTTCATCTATTTCCTGATCTGTCCCTGATTACACTGCAAAAGCGGAGGCACCTAAAGCCTCTCACCAAAGTCCTCACAGAGCAACAAATTACATATAGATGGGGCTACCCTTTTGCCCTTATTGCCCGCTGTGGAGGGCGCACAGCCATCCTGCATACAGCGGCAGACTCATTGGCCTTTTGCAGGGAACTGGACGTCCCTCCTGTTGAGCTTCCCCACTGGAATATCATACTACCGGGTCTACCTCCGGCCCCGGTGTGGTCAAAAAATTTTCCCCAGAGGGCCACACGAAAAAGAGGGGGAGGCCGGGGACTCCCCTCCTCCTGACGCCCTCGCTGACTCTGGAGTATACCCTGGGCACTTTCTTCTTGGGGGCGAGGAGGGGTTGTGTATACCCCGCCCCTCATACACATTGCTTTTTTCTACAATTTTGCAAACTACCGCTGACGCCGAACTTATGCTTAACTTGTATTTTCTACGTTTATTTGTTTGTATGCATATTACTTAGTACTACTTAGTTACTTTTCTTAACTGCTGGAAACTTTCTTATGGAAGGGGTTGGGGATACCGTCCCCTCCCCTTCTTCTCCTTATCTGATGCAGGCGGGGTCACTCTCATCTCTCTGAAGTGCCTTCTCCTCGACTGGAGAGGTAGTTTTTCCCACTCGAATTGAGATAGGGTAACCGCCGGCCTCTGCTGATCGGAACGCTTTCCTCCTTTGATACTTCTGGATCTCGACTTGGGCTGAGCCCTTTTTTTTTCCTCCACGCTCATTTGAGATGGGGGTCAGCCCTCTGCCGACTTCCAGCCGGGTGAAAGCTCGGGAATATTGTGTCTGGAAGGACTTGTTCTATTTACTTTTTTTCCCCTGTTGTTTTTTGTACATGCTATCCTGCTTTCAGTTGATCCCACCCTTCCCCCCCCCATCCATTCCCACTCCCTGATACCCTCACTACCCTCTAGGGCCGGGAGTACACATGTCATCGGGTTTCCGGGCTTTTCAGGTCGTTACCCATGGTGCGTTTAATATCACTTAACATGCAGGGTCTCAACTCACCCCCCAAACGTAAACTCACTTTGCAAGAGTTAAAATCCCTTAAGGCGGATATAGCCTTTCTGCAGGAAACGCACTATGATGCTAAGGGCTCCTTTGGCTTTGCGGGGAATGCCTACCTGTCCAGTTATTCTGCTTTCTCTAACAATAAGAAAGGGGGCGTTGCCATCTTGGTATCGGCCAACTGTCCTGTCCACGTCCATCGAACACATAGCGATCCAGAGGGACGATTTGTGATTTTAAAGGCTCAGCTGGGTGAGCAGAAGTTAATTTAGGCAAATGTCTATGCCCCGAACTTGGGTCAGGTTCTCTTCTATAGGAGGGTCCTCTCCCTTCTTCGTGGTGTTCCTCCAGCTGCTATAATATTGGGCGGGGACTTTAATGCTCCCTTTTCAAGCACACAGGACAGTCATTCGGTTAGGGGAGTTTCCCTTTCTGGGGGCCTACAGAGGCTCTCTTTAGAGTTTAGGAAGCTGATCAGAGAGGAGATCCTGTTTGACACAAGGAGGGTTGACCACTCTGGAGAGAGAACCTTCTCTTATTATTCAGCCCCCCATCAGACACATACGCGAATCGACTACTTTTTCGTGAGTAGCGCTCTGCTTCGTATGATGGGTGGATCTGAAATTGGGACCATAACTTGGTCTGACCACTTGCCTGTGATTCTGGATCTCAAGGACGCTCAGACCCCGAGGTCCTTTGGACATTGGCGCCTGAAAGAATTTCTGGTCATGGATCCGCTTGTTAAAGCCTCATTACATAAACACTTAGAAGAATATTTTCAGTTTAACCAGACGTCAGTCTCATCGATGTCTATTCTATGGGAAGCCCATAAGGTGGTGATGAGGGGTCATTGTATCAGAGAGGGAACCAGAATTAAAAGAGATGACGCAGCTCAGCGTCATACGTTGACCTCCCAGCTGACATCCTTGGAGGTTAGATTGGTGGCTAGCCCTTCCCTTCCCATATTACGGAAGGTACTGCACCTCCGCGAAAGGCTGAAAGATCTATCCATCAGAAAAGTGGAAAAGCTGCTCCTTTATTCTAAACAAAAATATTATGAGAGGGGAAATAAAGCCCACTCCTTATTGGCGCGACGGCTTAAAGAGCGCACCTCTAGGGCCTGTCCGCAGGCTCTGAGGGATGCTGATGGTAAAATCCATTATAACCCCTCTAACATTTCGAATATTTTTCTGTCCTATTATACACATCTCTACAATCTTCCCAGCCCCGGAAGGGGGGACCTTTCCCAGAGGAGCAGAGACGTGGGGGCTTATCTAACTAACCTTAATCTCCCTAAACTACCGGCGGAGGCTCTGACGGCTCTGGATCAACCAGTCACATGCGAGGAGGTGGAAGAGATTTTGCATGATCTACCCCAAGGCAAGTCTCCGGGCCCAGATGGCCTCACATATTTATACTATAAAGCTTTTGCCAAAACTCTTCTCCCTCACATGACCTCCTTGTTCAATTCCTTCATGGATGGCGCTGAGGTCCCCAGTTCTATGTCACATTCCCATCTTATACTCATTCCTAAACCACCCAGGGATCCTATGGACTGCGCCAATTACAGGCCTATTGCGCTGTTGAATTCTGATATAAAAATTTATGCTAAGATTTCAGCTTCCAGGCTGGGTCCTTGGCTCCCTCAGGTTGTCCACAAAGACCAGGTCGGGTTCATAACCTGCCGGCAGGGTGGAGATAAAACAAGACGTGTTATTGACTTGATAGACGTGGTCAACCGGAGGAGCCAACAGATGCTAGCCTTAAGTTTAGATGCCGAAAAGGCATTTGATCGCTTGGATTGGTCCTTTATGTTTGCCTGCCTTCAATCTTTCGGCTTCTCAGGGAGATTCCTCAGCGCAATAGGAGCTCTTTATGGATCCCCCACGGCGTCCATCAAACTTCCCTTTATTACATCCCCCTCCTTCCCTATCTCTAACATGACAAGGCAGGGTTGCCCGCTGTCTCCCCTCCTCTTTGCTTTGTGCATTGAGCCACTGGCCGCTGACATCCGCAACAACGAAGGTATCTCAGGAGTGACTCTTAGCACAAAAGAGTTCAAAATATCTCTTTTTGCTGATGATGTCCTCCTCACATTGACGAACCTCCACATCTCCCTCCCTAATCTGATGTCCTCTTTAAAGCTATACAGCTCCCTCTCGGGCTATAAGGCGAATCGGAGTAAGACAGAAGCTCTACCCATCAACATACCGCTTGACGTCCTGGACCATCTGATTTTGAATTTTAAATTTAGATGGAAGATGGACACCATAAAGTACCTATGGGTTAATATCTCGGCCTCTTTTGGTACCCTTTACAAATATAACTTCCCCCCGCTCTTCAAAGAGCTGAGGGCCCTACTCTTCAAGTGGGCACCGTTATCTTTATCTTGGCTGGGTAGGGTGGCCGCGCTGAAGATGACGCTAATCCCCAAGCTTCTGTACTACTTCGAGACCTTACCAGTGGTGGTCCCTCTGGGGACCTTAAATCTCTCCAGACGGCCATCATGAAATTTGTGTGGAACAACAAGAACAAAGGATAGCTAAGGATGTTATGACGGCACACAGGTCTCGAGGTGGGCTTTCGGTACCGGATATTGTGAGGTACTACTGGGCCTCACACCTCCGTAGAATACATTCCTGGTCATCTTTGTGGGCATATAATAAGTGGACTGAGATCGAAAAATTATGGCTGGCCCCCGTTCACCTTAACTCTTTATTATGGCCACCAGCCCAGGTGGTTCCACAGTCCCCATTATTGGGCCCTATGCAGGCAACTTGGGACGTTTGGAAGTATTGCCAAAGGAGATTCGCCCTGGCTTCCCCAGCATCGCCAAAGGTCTCGTTTATATACCATCCCCTCCTTCCTTGTTGGCTGGAGCCAACCATGGTACATCCGTGGCTGTCCGCGGGCCTTTTTAGGTTTGCAGACATTGTCGATAAAAGAACTATGGGCATTCAATCCTTTGACTGCTTGAAAACTATCCCCCCCTTATCTAATAAGGTTTTCTACCAGTATCTCCAAATCCGGGATTATGCTACATCGGTATATGGCACTTCGGGGGTATCGGTCCCATCAGAATTTGAAAAAATATGCAGGAGAGGAACGAGTACTAAAGGTTTGATTTCAGAGATTTACCAACTCCTCGCTGCTTCTGACAATGGAGGTCTTGAGAGCTTCTCATATATGAAGAAATTGGAGGTCTTACTGGGTAGACAGATCACCCTCCAGTCTTGGCAATATATCTGGGACAGAGCAGCCAAGACCTCCATTTGCACGCTATATAAGGAGAATCAATATAAACTCATGATGTTCTGGTACCATACCCCTGAGTTCCTTCATAAATTAAATCCCCTCCTTCCTGATACATGCTGGAGATGTGGCCTGGAGGTAGGCGACCTGCTCCACATCTTCTGGTCATGCCCGAGGCTTGAGGGCTTCTGGAAATCTGTCAGAGATCTTGTCATGAAGGTTCTTTATGTTGAAATGGAACTGGACCCATTGGTATACCTTCTTAACGCACATACTGGACGGGTGGGCAAATTGGCCGCTAAGCTTCTCCTGCATATTCTCACGGCAGCTAGATGCTTGGTTGCCCTCGTCTGGAGGAGACTGGACCACCCTCCCTTAGAGATCTGTTCACCAGATTGTCTGACATTAGAAGGATGGAGTACTTAACAGCCCTTTTGGCGGCCAGAGTAGACCAGTTCAATCAGGTCTGGGCCCCATGGGATTACTTTGCTGCCCAAGAAGGTATATAATGATGGTGTGCTTCCCCTGGTCCTGGAGGGTCCTATTCCCTTACCCTCTTGTTTCCTACCCCTCCTTCTGCCTTCCTTCTTCTTTCCTATCCTCTCTTTTCTCTTCCACTTCCCCGTCTGATTTCTTTCCTATCCTTCTTGGTTTTTCTTGTTATGATCTTGTTCATTTATTTGCTTATTGTTAGTCATATAAAGAGGGCGATTACCACCGTTGACCCTCCGTGCCTGGATGTTCCTCTTAGGGAATCTGGATAAGAACTTGACTGTTCCCTGGGGGAAGTAGATAAACTCCTTTGAGGAAATGAGAAAAAGTCGATGACATGGGCATGGAACCCCTCGGGGCTTTAAGCCAATAATGTAATAACCCAGGCTATTTAATTCTCCTCCTGTAAGTGTAATGCATTAACTTGATTTGTCCAATGTCTTGTTCTCTTTCCTGTATTATGAAAATATTAATAAATATTATAGTTGATAAAAAGAAAGACTTTATAAAGTGTATAGATAAGGAGTCCGGAGGGACTTACTCAGTAATGAGTCATCGTTGCTCCTGGTGTCCTCCCCGCCTCCTGCCCTCTCTGTGCCACCTCCAGCCCTCAGCGATGACACATACAGGAGGTTGAGCAAGAGGGGGCTGGAGGTAGCACAGAGAGGGCTGGAGGCGGGGAGGACACCAGCAACAGTGATGACTCATTATTGGGCAAGTCCCTCTGGACTCCTTATCTGTACACTTTATAAAGTCTTTTTAACAGCTTACAGATGGGCTAGAGACATGGGGTACCCCTTCCCTGAATGCAGCAGACACGCTGCATTCAGTGCGGCATTCAATTAGCATAGCACCAGGGGGTTACAGGTCCTCTTTAAGGCTAGGTTAATTTTAACAGCGAGAGACAGAATATCAAAAATAAAATCCAGAAAATCACATTGTTTAAATTATAGAAATGTATTATCATTTTGCAGAAAGAAATAAGTATTTAATCCCTCTGGCAAATAAGACTTAATACTTGGTGGCAAACCTTTGCTGTCAAGCACAGCAGTCAGACGTTTTTGTAGTTGATGATGAGGTTTGTGCACATGTCAGGAGGAATTTTGATCCACTCCTCTTTCCAGATTATATCTAAATCATTAAGATTTTGAGGTTGTCGCATGGTAACTTGGGGAGTTTCAGCTCCTTCCATACGGTTTCTATGGAATTAAGGTCTGGAGACTGGCTAGGCCACTCCATGAACTTAATGTGCTTCTTTTTGTCTTGGCTGTATGTTTTGGGTCATTGTCATGCTGGAAGAACCAACTATGACCCTTTTTTAATGTCCTGAGAAGGAGATTGTCACTCAGGATTTTATAGTATGTGGCTCCATCCATTGTTCCATTGATGCGGTGAAATAGTCCTTTGCACTTAGCAGAGACATAACATAATGTTTCCACCACCATGCTTGACTGTGGGGATGTTGTTCTTTGGGTCATTTCTCTTCCTCCAAACACAGTAAGTTGAATTAGTGCCAAATAGCTAAATTTTTGTTCTCATCTGACCACAGCACCTTGATCTTGATGACAGTGGTCAAAGTTACCTTGAGATCATTAACACGTTCCACTTGAGCAGTTTTAGTCTAATCTCTCACCTTCCTCATGATCCTGGATTCCCCACGAGGTGAGATTTTGCATGGAGCCCTAAATTGATGTTGATTGACACTCATTTTGTATGTCTTCCATTTTCTTACTATTTCACGAATAGTTGTCTCCTTGTCACCCAGCATCTTGCTTGTGGTTTTGTAGCCCATTTCAGCCTTGTGCAGTTCTAGGATCTTTTTCCTGACATCCTTAGAATGCTCTTTGGTCTTGCCCATGTTGTACAGGTTATAACACCATGTTCCAAATTATTATGCAAAACTTCTTTTCTATGATTTTCCTAAATAGTTGGTGCAAATGACAGTCAGTGTAATAAAAGTCATCACCTGTTAGAGTACACATTGAATTTTATTGTAGAAACATCCCAATGATAACAGTATAATCTTAAAAATTAAAAAAAAACTCAATGCACTGTTCCAAATCATTAGGCACAGTAGAGTTTCTAAACATTTGATATGTTTGAGAAAACTGAAAATGCCCATTTGTTCAATTTGCAGCATTAGGAGGTCAAATTCAATTGAATAAAAAGCTATTTAACTCCAAAACATCCTAACAGGCCAAGTTACCGTATATACTCTTGTATAAGCCGACCCGTGTATAAGCCGACCCCCCTACTTTTGCCCCCAAAAACTGGGAAAACTTATTGACTCGCGTATAAGCCGAGGGTGGACTCCAGCACAGGTATACAACCCCCAGCAGTGAGGTATACAGCAGCCTCCCCAGTGGTAGTATACAGCAGCAGCCCCAGTGTTAGTATACAGCAGCCCCAGAGGTATATGCAGCCCCATAGGTATATGCAGCCCCAGAGGTATATGCAGCCCCATATGCAGCCCCAGAGGCATATGCAGCCCCAGAGGTATATGCAGCCCCAGAGGTATATGCAGCCCCATATGCAGCCCCAGAGGTATATGCAGCCCCATATGCAGCCCCAGAGGTATATGCAGCCCCATATGCAGCCCCATATGCAGCCCCAGAGGTATATGCAGCCCCATATGCAGCCCCAGAGGTATATGCAGCCCCAGAGGTATGTGCAGCCCCATATGCAGCCCCAGAGGTATATGCAGCCCCATATGCAGCCCCAGAGGTATATGCAGTCCCATATGCAGCCCCAGAGGTATATGCAGCCCCAGAGGTATATTCAGCCCCAGAGGTATATGCAGCCCCATATGCAGCCCCAGAGGTATATGCAGCCCCAGAGGTATATGCAGCCCCAGAGGTATATGCAGGCCCAGAGGTATATGCAGGCCCAGAGGTATATACAGCCCCAGAGGTATATACAGCCCCAGAGGTATATGCAGCCCCAGAGGTATATGCAGCCCCAGAGGTATATACAGCAGTCCTTAGGTAGTATACAGCAGCAGCAGCCCCAGTGCTGTATACAGCCGCAGCCCCAGGGCTGTATACAGCCGCAGCCCCGGGGCTGTATACAGCCGCAGCCCCGGGGCTGTATACAGCCGCAGCCCCGGAGGTATACAGGCCCCCCATCAAGTTCCAGGGCCCCCCCCCACTTGCGCGCCAGCCTGTAAAGTAAAATCATACTTACCAGTGTCCTGTCGCGCCGTCCGCAGCTGCCGACACGCGATCCCGGGCTTTAATCCGCGTCTTCCGGCTTCCGACTTCCTGTGGTCGCGGGCAATGACGTCATTGCCCGCGACTACAGGAAAAGCGGAAGACGCGGAATGAAGCCGGGGATCGCGTGTCGGCAGCTGCGGACGGCGCGACAGGACACTGGTAAGTATGATTTTACTTTACAGGCTGGCGCGCAAGGGGGGGGGGGCCCTGGAACTTGATGGGGGGCCTGTATACCTCCGGGGCTGCTGCGGTATTTTTTATATACTCGCGTATAAGCCGAGGGGGACTTTTCAGCCCAAATTTTCGGCTGAAAAACTCGACTTATACGCGAGTATATACGGTACATGTTAACACAGGAACCCTTCTTTGATATCACCTTCACAATTCTTGCATCCATTGAACTTGTGAGTTTCTGGAGAGTTTCTGCTTGTATTTCTTTGCATGATGTCAGAATAGCCTCCCAGAGCTGCTGTTTTGATGTGACCTGCCTCCCACCCTCATAGATCATTTGCTTGATTATACTCCAATGGTTCTCTATAGGATTGAGGTCAGGGGAAGATAGTGGCCACACCATGAGTTTATCTCCTTTTATGCCCATAGCAGCCAATGACACAGAGGTATTATTTGCAGCATGTGATGGTGCATTGTCATGCATGAAGATTATTTTGCTCCGGATGGCACGTTTTTGCTTTTTGTACCATGGAAGAAAGTTCTCGGTCAGAAACTCTATATACTTTGCAGAGGTCATTTTTACACCTTCAGGAACCTTAAGGGGGCGTACCAGCTGTTTCCAATGATTCCGGCCCAAAACATGACTTCTCCACCTCCTTGCTGACGTCGCAGCCTTGTTGGGACATTCTGGCCATCCACCAACCATCCACTACTACATTCATCTGGACCATCCAGGGTGGCTCGGTACTCATCAGTAAACAAGACTGTTTGAAAATTAGTCTTCATGTATGTCTGGGCCCATAGCAACCATTTTTGCTTGGGAGCACTGTTTAGGGGTGACCAAATAGTAGGTTTATGCACCACAGCAAGCTTTTGAAGGATCCTACACCTTGAGGTTCGAGGCACTCCAGAGGCACCAGCAGCTTCAAATATCTGTTTGTTGGTTTGTAAGGCTTCTTTATCAGCTGCTCTCTTAATTCGATGAACTTGCCTGGCAGAAACCTTCCTCATTCTGCCTTCATCAGCACGAACACGTTTGTGCGCAGAATCAGCCACAAATCTCTTCACAGTGCGATGATCACGCTTACGTTTTCATGCAGTATCTAATGTTTTCATCCCTTGTCCAAGGAATTGCACTATTTGTTGCTTTTCAGGAGCAGAGAGATCCTTTTTATTTCCCACGTTACTTGAAAACTGTGGCCTGCTCAATATTGTGGAACATTCAGTTTTCTTTTTATTGGGCTCACCTGGCAAACTAATTTTCACAGGTATCTGAGATTTTTTTCAGTGATCGAAAGAACCCTGTGACACAATAACATCAATGGGTTTCATTAAAAAAATAAAAAAAACGCTATGACACTTAAAACCAGTTTGCATAATAATTTGGAACATGGTTTAGTCTGACTGAGTGTGTTAACAGGAGTCTTTTATACATGTGACAATTTAAGACAGCTGCCTTTATGCAAGTAACGAGTTGATTAGGAGCGTCTAACTGGTCTGTATGAGCCAGAACTCCTAATGGTTGGTAGAGAATCAAATACTTAGGCCGGTTTCACACTTGTGGACCCCTTCGCAGCATCCTGTGGAGGGGATCCGCAAGCTGAGCGCAGGCACTGCAAGTCCCTATGTTTAACATGGGGACATAAGTGCCTGCGCTCGGGTGCAGATGGCCGTGCGCACCCATTGCCGGCAATATGTGATTTGTGCGCATGCGGATGCTTGCGCACAAATCACACAGTCTCGTCCGCACCAGGAACGCGACATGTTGCGTTCAGGGTGCGGACGAGAGTGTGTGGTTTGTGAGCAGGCATCCGCCTGTGTACAAATCATACATTGCAGTGAATGGGATGCCAATCTGCATCAGAGCGCAGGCACTTGCGTCCCCATGTTAAACATAGGGACTTGCGGTGCCTGTGCTCAGCTTGCGGATCCCCTCCGCAGGACGCTGCAGAGGGGTCCACAAGTGTGAAACCAGCCTTATTTCTCTCTGCAATATACAAATACATTTATAAACCTTAGACAATGTGATTTTCTGGATTTTATATTTAATATTCTAGCTCTCACTGTTAAAATTATTCTACCCTTAAAATTATAGACTCTTCATGTATTTGTCAGTGGGCAAACTTAAAAAATCAGCAAGGAATTAAATACTTATTTCCCCCACTGTATGATTTGTTTTATCTATAGAACTACATATATACTACGGTATGTACGAGTAATCACAGTGCTCATAAAAACAGTTAATTGACAAATTCATCAATGCTACATCTGGATATTCCCAAAGGAAAGTGAAGAGTGCAAGGACGACTCCACTGAAAACATATACTGTAATAGCTCTATTACCTTATTAGATTAGTCGTGGTCTGAGACTAGACATTTCATGACATAACTGTTCTCACACACAATAAAACAAGTAAATAAAGGGAAATATGGCCACATTCTAGCCTTCTGTATGCGACTTTCATAGTAGGTCACATGATTTATGGGTCTTAATGTTTTTACTGCAGTACCAGGCAGTTCTAAATTTACTGTTATATTATTATTCAAGGGAACCAAAGAGTAAGACTCCGAAACAGGGATTACATATCTATACAGAATTAAATCTCTCTGTTCTTTCTCCAGAGATTTTCAGGAGTCTGTATATGATGGATAGTCTAACTGCCTTGTATCCACTTGCCGGCATGCTATTATCCTGTATAATTTCCGTTCCCTTCCAGGCCCAGCACCAGCAGGTGTTTGGAGACCTAATTTAATGGATTTGGACTTCTGAGGACGCAGCAGCATCTGGTTGTGTTTCATACTTTTTCATACTGTTAATGCTGATTAATGTTCTACATGTTAATACAAAAATATCCAGGAATATTGTATTTTGGAACTGCAGGTTTGTGCATACGTGGAAAGTTCTAATGCCCAACAGAAACAGACGAACATATTCTAATATTATATTAATGTATCACAGTGAAGGGACAATAAAAATGTGAGCTTTGTATAATTCTCCAGACAGTATATTCTTAATGATGCTTAAATAAATGATTTTTCTACTCACATAACTAGATCTACCATGTTTTTCCAAAAATAATACCTCCCGCAAAAGTAAGCGATCCCTCTTTTTCCCCACTTTTCGGAGCTGATGCTGATAGTAGCCACTACCTCACAAGTAAATCCTCGTGGAGTACTCACAGCTGAATGTGACACCAGCAAAAAATACATAGCGCAGTGTCACTAACAGCTGATGACTACAGTGCCCCGTCCTTAAAACAATAAACTTTTATATTTACCTCATCCTCCACAGGGCTTCCAGTGATGACAGGACATGTACCTACAATTGATGGAGCCCATGTGACCCACAACCAATCAGCTCCTGGAGTCAGTGTGTCCCACATTCTTACTCCAGCAGCTGATTGGTCGTGGTTCACAGGTCCTTAAAAAAATCACCAATATGAAGTCTTCTTGAAGTCTGAAAGACCTGTGCACCATGACCAATCAGTTCCCTGAGTGAGAAGACGTGACATACTGACTCACCGAGCTGATGGGTTGCAGGTCACATGTACAGTTCCTGTTCTGTACTGTTTGCTATTGAAGGATAGGGCCCAAATCCTGATGCCTTCGGCTCCTCTCCATGGGTATGTACGCTATGGTACTGTGCCCTTTTCCAGGTATATGTCCCTGATCCTGGTGTATAGCCCCAATCCTGTAATATGGCCCTTATCCTCATATGTAGATATATGCCCTGATCCTTGTCTATAGTCTCTATCCTGTAATATGACCCTTATCCTGGTATCTGGCCCTGATCCTGAAATATATAGCCCTAAATTGTGTGAATGATTTTTTCCAACCAAAAATAAGCACAACCTCAAAAGTAAGCCCAAACCCTTTTTCTGGAAGTCAAAAAGTAATTAAGACAGTGTCTTATTTTTGGAGAAACACGGGTATTAAAGGGAATCTGTCAGCAGGTTTTTGCTACCTGCGAGCAGAATAATGTAAGAAAAGAGACCCTGATTCCAACAGTATATCACTTAGTTTACTAGGTGCAGCAGTTATGACACAATCAGAGTTCTTATATGTGACATGTTGCAGAGCTCGGAAAGCTGCCCATGCCCACGCTACAGCTTTATGTATACATTTTCTATTGACAGTGAGCTGCTTATCAGATGAGGGGATTTTGTCAGAAGACTTGGCTTGAGACAGATAATGACAGCAATGCTAATACCCTAGTGTTACAACCTTCTTTTTAAGTAAACAACAGCACACAGCTGCTGGTTTCAGACTACACAGCAAAAACTTGCTGACATATTCCCCTTAATTTTAGTTTTTTTTTAAGCCTATCTGTAGAATCTGTAGAAAATCTGTAGAAAAATGGAGATGTGTACACATGGAAATGCAGAGATTGGCACCACCTTAGCAACCTGTGCTTGACTGCACACTAATCTACAAACATGAAATCTTCACTTAAAGACATTGAGTAGACTCGTGGATGTTCAGATTTGTTCTACCTTTAAAGAAAAGTCTGGTTTGGGACTCAGACTTAACACAAACTTGATCTCAAACCCTGAATCCCACATAATTCAATGGGGACCTGAACTTAAAGGGATGTAAAATGGTAGTAGTAAGGGCATGCAAAAGTAAACAACATGGAGAGAAAAGCTTGAAGATAAGACCCCTGTTAGAATGTTTCCTGGCCTGCTTATTACATTTGCTTCCCTCACCCAACCTCTCTAACAGTGTTAGTGATTGGTTGGAGTCAGACTACTCTACATACCCCTCACCCTCTGTTCCAGCATCTGTGATTGGTTGCCTTCACAGTAGCTGTCTGCCACCTAATCTAAAGTGCAGTGTAAAAACAAACAATTTTAAAAAATGCTTTGGGGTCCCCCAATTTGGATCCAGCCAAGGTAAAGCCATCAGCTAGGGCTGATATTAGGCCAGGAAGGGCCTAATATCCATGGCTCTTCCCAATTGGTCTGGTGCAGTGGCAATCTGGAAGATATATGAGGTTAATGACAGCTGTCAAAAATAACAGCTTTGATCAGGCTCTGGATTAGTAATGAAGAGGTGTCTATGACAGACCCCTATTACTAATCCTTTAGAAAGTGTAATGTGGCACCCCTGCAGGGGATTGCAACAGGATCCACGGTTGCAAGGAGGGATTTACACCTTGGTACACACAGCACACAACACCTTCCACCCCAGACCTGAAGGGGGAGCTCTACTGGCTGCCTTAAGCCAGATCCCCTTTAAAAGATCCAGGCCTGAGGGGAGGAGTCAGTTGGTCCAGTGAGAAGCAGTTAGTTTCAGTCAGGCAGTGAAGAGAGCAGGAGTGAGGAGCTGGTCACTGGGAAAGATCCAGGCCCAGAGCCAGGGAACACTGACCCAGCTGTGCTGCACCCTAGGGAGAGTGTCAGAGGCCAGTGGAGAGTTAGGAGAATCAAAGGAGGGAACCAACCGGGTTTCCCTGTAGCTCACCCGGACACCGGAGTCCAGCACTGCAAGCATCCACTGCAGCAGTAAAAACCCGGAAGGACCCGGAGGACCAAATCCCCTGAGGAAAATGAAAAGAGACACTCTAAACTGACCAAACACAGGACCAGGGGCCAAAGGAGGAATAGGGACCCTGCAGAAGGACCTCATTGTCAGTGATAGAGCAAAGCCCTGGGAGGGAAGAAGGAGCAGTGAGTTCAGTTGCAGGCAGGACTTACCCCAAACCACCATACACAGAGACAGAGGAGGTCTCAAAACTCTCCAAGGTGGAGGTCCCAAATTGCATCGGGGACCTGCTTACTTCTCTGGACTGTACCTGTTACCCGTCATCAGTAAAAGGTACCAAAACAAAGACTACCGTGTGTGCGTGTGCCTGTTTAACCGCCACCATCCACAGCGTTAACCACAGAGATGCTACTACAACTCCCGTCATCCATCCCCGCTGCTCTGAGGTAAAGCTCCACCTGTGGGGCGCTGTACTACACTGAGCTGCACCTCCATCACCTCAGCGGCCGGCCACAGCGTTGATATACCCGTTACCAGGTTCCACAGGTGGCATCACGTAATCAATCCCTGTTCACCACCATCATTCCCCACTAACCCCCGCTATTGAGGGTCCAGAGCATGGGATCGGGGACCAACCAGCCGCGAACCCCCATCCAAGTCGTCATCAGCCCCGGTACCCGAGTACTCCCTACCCTGTCGACCGCCTCAACCTGGCGTCACAAACAGGATCCCGTGCCTGGTAAAACCGGGTACTTTGTGCCCAGAATTGAACTTTATTAACTGTCTTTGAACTGTAAAATCGGGCCGCCATTACCCCGTCACAGAAATTGAACTGCATCACAGAGCGGGCGGAAAAGAGCGGGAGGATAAGCCCCGCCCCTTCACTCTGCCGGAGATCAGTGAAGCGAAGTGCCCAGTTCCAGAAATACCTGAGGTGCTCGACTCCCCCTGCAGAGCCGCCGATGACCGGAAAAGTTGGTTTTATCTCACTGGCTGGCAGCGATTAACTAGAGGGGCCCCATCATGAGTGACTCGGACGACGCACAGGACCCGGACAGAGGGGATGCCTGAAATGCAGCACCCGGAACAGCGGCCCCGATAATGCTGATAGCATTGCCGTACATACCGGGCGCAAAATGGTTGCCAACATATGAAGGTAAACCCGGTACCCTAGCAGTCTTCAAACAAAAGATGTGTGCAATGCTGGACATGTATACGATGACAGAAAAGCAGCGAGCCACTGTTGTGCTGGGACAAATAACAGGCGCAGCGGAGCTGGAGGCTGAGTCCTGGAGTGATGCTGACAGTGACTCTGCTGCTAAAGTGTTTGACAAGCTCAAAGTTGTTTTTGAAAAATTCACACAGTCTGAATTGAGGATGCTGTTCTACCAGTGCAAGCAGAGACCGCAGGATACCATTAGAGACTTTGCCCTCCATTTACAAGGGGCACTCCGGTCCTTAAAGCAGGTAGACCCGGCAAGTGTGCTAGAAGAGGATAAAATGCTGGCAGAGCAGTTTACAGAAGGATTGAGGTCAGACTACCATCGACAACAGGTACACATGTGGGTCTTGGATCATCCTATTGTGAATTTTAATGACTTAATAGATCGTGCTATAACAGTGTTAAGGGATCCAGTGCCTGCAGAACCTGCAATCCAATCTTGGCGGGTTAACACTTCTCCCATAGACTTTAAATCCGCTTCTAAAGACCCAGCAAAAGTGGAAAGACAAGCTGTAGAAAATAACTCAGACGATGACTATCACTGTATGGACTGGTTACCCGTTTTCTTATTTATCCCTGGTTTTTGTAAATTTTAAATTTTTAAGATTCTGTTCAAATTCAAACGTAAATAGTTAACTTATGTTGTGTTCATGAAAAATGTTTCAGTCCCGGAGGGCTGTATTTAACTAGAGGGGAATGTAGCACCCCTGCAGGGGATTGCCACAGGATACACCGGTGCAAGGAGGAATTTACCCTTTGGTACACACAGCACACAACACCTTCCACCCCAGACCTGAAGGAGGAGCTCTACTGGCTGCCTTAAGCCAGATCCCCTTTAAAAGATCCAGGCCTGAGGGGAGGAGTCAGTTGGTCCAGTCAAAAGCAGTTAGTTCCAGTCAGGCAGTGAAGAGAGCATGAGTGAGAAGCTGGTCGCTGGGAAAGATCCAGGCCCAGGACCAGGGAACACTGACCCAGCTGTGCTGCACCATAGGGAGAGGGTCGGAGGCCAGTGGAGGAGTAGGATAATAGAGGAAAGGGAACAGATCCATCTTCACTGTAGTTTACCCAGACACCGGAGTCCGACACTGCCACGCATTCACTGCAGCAGGAAAAGCCCGGAAGGACCAGGAGGACCAAATTCTCCTGAGGTAACAGTAAAGAGACACTCAAAACTGACCAAACACAGGACCAGGGTCCAAAGGAGGAATAGGGACCCCGCAGAAGGACCTCATTGTCAGTGATAGAGTAAAGCCCTGAGAGGGAGAAGGAGCGGCGATTTCAGTTACAGGCAGGACTTACCCCACACCACCGTACACAGAGACAGAGGAGGTCTCACAACTCTCCAAGGTGAAAGTCCCAAATTGCACAGGGGACCTGGTTACTTCTCTGGGCTGTACCTGTTACCCGTCATCAGTAAAAGGTACCAAAACAAAGACTACCATGTGTGCGTTTGCCTGTTTAACCACCGCCATCCACAGGATTAACTGCAGAGACGCTACTACGACTCCCCTCATCCATCCCCGCTGCCCTGAGGTAAAGCTCCACCTGTGGGGAGCTGTACTACACTGAGCTGCACCTCCATCACCTCATCAGCCGGCCGCAGCACTGGTATACTCTTTACCAGGTACCACAGGTGGTGTCACGTAATCAATCCCCCTTCACCACCATAATCCCCCACTATCCCCCGCCTTTGAGGGTCCAGGGCACGGGACAGGGGACCGACCAGCCATGATCCCCTCATCCAAGTCGCCATCAGCCCCGGTACCCGAGTACCCCCTACCCTGTCAACCGCCTCAGTGACATCTCACTGCAGCCTCTAGAAAACATTGACATCACCATGGGAGTCACAGCTGAGAGCAGTGATGCCAGTGAGCTCACCAGAGATCAAAGCTGTTGTTCCAACGGTACCTTGTGTGACCACAGGTAAACTGACTTCCAGACTGATAAGCTGCTCTGCCGCCATGTCATGCAGTTTAACAGTCTGACAGTGAGTTTATGGGTGGTCACAGATGGTACCATGAGAACCCCAGCTGTCAATACCCAGCTGTCAATAACCTCACATATTATCCTGATTTACACCATACAAAGGCAATTTAGAATAGCAGGCAAAAGTGTCAGATTTGGTGCATCTAATGGGATGCGCCAACTCTGAGGCGGCTGCAGGCGTATATTCTTTGGCTGGGACAGGCCTAATAAACATGGACCGTACCACCCTGACAATACCAGCACACTGCTGTCTGCTTTATCTGCACTGGTTATCAAAAATGAGAGGACCCAACATTGTTTTTTTCCAATTATTTAATTATTAAGGACATTGGGTCTCCTCTATTTTGATATTCAGCACAGATAATAAAAAATATAATAAAAATTAATTATTTGCAGGATACTCCATGTTTCTCCCATTTCTCAGCAATTGTCAGGAGTATGTTCTTGCTTTTATCACACTTTCCCATAGGATACTATGTGGAGAGTGATGTTTTACAAAATTAATATGCCTAATTGGATTTTGATTTTAGTAACCAGCACAGATAAGCAGACAGCAGTGGGCTGATGCCGTGTTTCCCCGAAAATAAGTCCCCCCCGATAATAAGACCGGGGGGGGGGGGAAGGAGGGCCTGCTAATATAAGTCCCCCCCCCGAAAATAAGACCGGGGGGGTGGGCGCTCCACAATATAAGGCCGCCTGGCAGGGGGGGGCGGGGGGCGCTGCGCAATGTATATTACCTTGTCCGGTGGTGTCCCCGCTCCTCTCCTGGTCTTCGGTGCGGTGTCCCGGTCCAGTTTCATGGAGATTGCTGCGGTGCCCGGCCGACTTCCTGGTTCCTCCGGCAATCCCCGCCCAGGTCAGGCCGTGCGCCAATGAGAGCGCAGGACCTGGGACGTCAATCACCGCCCAGACGCGGCCAGATGAAGACCAGGAGAGGAGCGGGGACACCACCGGACGGCCGGAGGAGAGGGCCTTACAGAGGGGACACCACTGGACAGCACCGGACAAGGTAAGAAGCGGTATGTGTGTGTGTGTATGTGTGTGTATGTGTATGTATGTGTATGCATGTGTATGTATGTATGTATGTGTATGGGCCTGGGGCTGCCAATATAAGTCCCCCCCCCCCCAAAAATAAGACAGGGGGCCACTTTTGGCCCCCAAAAAAATATAAGACAGGGTCTTATTTTCGGGGAAACACGGTATTATGAGGATGGGAAGAGCCATAGATATTGGCCCCTTCCTAGCCTGATATCAACCCCTCAGTGGATGGCTTTACCTTGGCTGGTTAACAAATAGGGGGACCCCACATTTTTAAAAATTACCGTATTTTTCGCACTATAAGGCGCACCGGATTATAAGGCGCACCCTCAAAAAATGACTTTTAAGCCGTCTTGGTCCATATATAAGGCGCACCGGATTATAAGGCGCACCATATTACCATAAAAAAAAAAAAGCTCAGCCTCCCATCACCCTCCAGCATCCCTCTGTAGCTCCCCACCACCCTCCAGTATCCCTGTGTAGCCTCCCATTACCCTCCAGCACCCCACACACTCAGACACACACACATACACACACATGCACACTCAGACACACACACACACACACACACACACACACACACACATACACACTCAGACACACACACACACAAACTGATTTTTACTTTTTATACTGGTACTTTTGCTTACTGTACTGTGTGGCAAGGCACTCTCAGCACTGGAGCCCTCAGCAAATCACAGCGCTGGAGCCCACAGCCAATCACAGCGCTGGAGCCAACAGCCAATCACAGCGCTGGAGCCCACAGCCAATCACAGCGCTGGAGCCCACAGCCAATCACAGCGCTGGAGCCCTCAGCCAATCAGAGGCTATGGGCTGACGTCAGCTGGCCTCGGATTGGCTCAAGGCTCCTGGGCGGAGCTGTGATTGGCTGATGGGCTCCTGGGCTCCTGGGCTGTGAGCGCGCCCAAAACAGCGGCGGCACCGGACACCGGACAGCGGGGACGGCGGCTGGTGATCGCGTCCCCACACGTGATGCGAGGCAGGCACCGGCACCGGCACCAGCATGGATGGCGGGGACGGCGGCTGGTGATCGCGTCCCCGCACGTGATGCGAGGCAGGCACCGGCACCAGCATGGATGGAGGGGACAGCGGCTGGTGATCGCGCCCCTGCACAGCGATGCCAGGCAGGCACCGGACAAAGGGGGATGGCGGCACAAAGGTATGCCTTATTTTCTGGGGGTTGCCAAATATTTGCAGGCAAATGGCACCCCCTTAGCACTCTGGGAAAAATCCGTATATAAGGCGCACTGCACTATAAGGCGCACCTATGATTTCTGGGAAAATCTTAGTCTTTTAGGTGCGCCTTATAGTGCGGAAAATACGGTAGTTATTTTTACACTGCATTAATAAAGACAGGAGACAATCACTCATTAACCATTTTATTGTCTAGATCGAGGAAGGCCCGACGCAGTCCCATGACTCTTCCATGAATTCTCATTGTCCCAGCATTTGAATGGCATGTCCAATGCAGACATCCCTCATATGCTATTAGAGTGAGACTTAGTGAGACATCCATGGGACTGCATCGGACCTTCCTGGATTTAGGGAATAAAATGGTTAATGAGGAATTTTCCCCTGTCTTTATTTATTTACTAATTCTCTCTTTTATGTCTTGCAGGGTCAATTTTATGTATTGCGAATTTGATGGATATCTGCGGATGTTTTATTCAGTTCTCTTTTTTTTAATAAAATGGTTAAAAAGGGAATGTGTTGGGGAGTTTATTTCAAATAAATGATTAAATGATTTTTTTAATGTGGTTATTGTGTTATTACTGACTGGGTTAATAATGTTAGGTTTGTGATAGATGCCTCAGCATTGTTAACCCTTGAACTTCATGCCAGATGACATTACAAAGCTGGCATCAACCCCAAATGCCATTTCCCCATATGCCAATGCACCAGGGCAGTGGGAAGAATCAGGGTGAAGCAACAGAATGGAGACGCCAGTTCTGGGGTGTCTGTGGCCTGCTATTTTTAGGCTGGGAAGGTCCCATTAGCTATGGCCCTTCACACCCTGGGAGTACCAGACCACAGCTGTTGGCTTTACCTTGGTTGGTTGTCCTAAATGGGGGGAACCTACACCATTTTTTAGCAATTCTTTATTTATTTATAAATAAATAATTAGCAAAAATTGCATAGGATGACCTCTGTTTTGGATTACAAGCTAAGGCAAAGCTGCCAGCTGTGGCCTGAAGGCTGCAGTTGTCTGCTTTACCCTATCTGGCAATCAAAAATAAGAGGGATGACGTGTAATTTCTGTTTTAAAAATTGTATATTTTTTCCCTACGTACAAAGCCTAACACCCTTTAGTTCAATATGCAAGGCACTAAAGAGTGCAAGTTTACAATATATAGGGGTGGCAGATTATATAGACATTTGGGTTGTATCTATTCTTTCTATCTCTTCTTTTCATCTATCTCTTTCTCTCTTTTATCATTATTGATCATATGTCTATCTTTGCACATCTCTTTACACATTTACACATAAAAATCCATCTACCTCAGTGCCGTGTGCGGTCTGTGTGGCATCTGTGCCACCGGTAAAAAATGGACTTGTTTCTGTGAGGCACATGGACATGTGCATGACTCACATATAAATACATTCCTTAACAAAACATGGAAGCGTTAAAATCAGCACATGTGACAGTGTCTCACGGAGGTGTCAAAATAGACACCCTGATACTGGAGACACGAATGTGTGACAGGGCTCAAAACAAATCCAGGAAAGACAGTGCTCTTTAATCCACACAAAGCGTACTTGGAAAAGGACCACAACAGATCAGAGGGTAATGGCACCTTTATTCAACGCATTTCTGAGCGTATCTCTGCTCCTTCATCATGGGGACTGAAGAGGTTCACTAGAGCCAAGAGCAAAAGTAAACGACAAATGTGAAGATCGCAGAGGGAATGTTTCAGTAGGTGGTGCCATTGTCAGCGTAGGCCAAGGAAGATTGATGTGGAATATGCATTGTGATGTCTAAATGTGGTGCCACATGACTGATATTAGCAGAGAGATGACCATAAAGAGAGCGGCTTTGCATCAAAGAGGAGTGTCCATAAAATCCTTTTGTTCATCGTAACAGGATGAACAAAATTTTTTCACAGGTTTTTTAAAATCAGAAATATTTAATCCATGTTAAACAGGTTTCATAAACTCTATCTGCATGCATGGAATTCTGAGTAAAATCAGAAACTTTAGTGAGAATGATGTCGTTTTCTCAACACGTAAACCATCAGAGTGTGATGCCACTGTTATGTGGTAAAAGAAAAAGTATACTTCTCTTGTTTTTAAAAAATTTAGCTTTGCCTATTTCTTTAACGTACCTTTTCTTGATAGGTCTCTAAAGGCTATATGAAGCAAGCTCTGGATCTGATCCAGTTTCCTACGCATCAGATGCTGGTATTGTTACATACCTGGCATCTCTAACAACATTGGCCGAGAACTTGCTTTGATTGATGATATTAACCATTTAGATGCTGCTGTCAATCACTAACAGCGGTCCCAAACTCAGACTTTAAAAAGCCCGACTGAGTCTGCCAAACTCAAACATCGGCGAGTTCGCACATCACTATTTATATGTTGCAATCTAAGAAATTCACCATTACTTAACACCTTCACACCAACGCCATTTTCCATTTTTTCATTTTTGTTATTTTCCTCTCCTTCTCACAAGAGCAATAACCTTTTATATATATTTATATATATATTATTTTTTATTTATAGCTTTTATATATCAATAACTTTTTATTTTTCCATCAATATAGCCATCATTCATGACACCATTCATTTTACCATATAGCGCATGTAAGACAGGAAATAACTTCTAAGAAAATTACAAAAAATAATTGCAATTCCACAATTATTTTTTGGGGTTTCTATTTACCATGTTCACTATATGGTAAAACTGTCCTTGCAGTATGATTATCCAGGTCAATATGAGTACACAGATATTAAAAATGTATAGTTTATTTTTATTTAAGTAATGAAAAAAATGTAGGAAATGTTTAACAAAAAAATTGCTTTAGTTGCCATTTTCTGAGACCTGTAACATTTTTATTTCTGCGGATCTAGGGCTGTGTGGGGGCTTTTTTGCACCCTGACCTGATGTATTCACTGATACCATTTTTTGG
>JARQOC010000004.1:273321440-273350547 GCA_033576535.1 Allobates femoralis | reverse complement strand
ATCGCTCATGTGTGATTGAGTAGCGAGGAGTGTTGGGGGGCTGTTTGTGAGTCAGGCCAGCACATAGTCTTTTAACATATTCAGGCCCAACCTTCCAGAGAAGTTTAGTGGATCAGTCATTCGGGCCTTTTTGGGGCCCGCAATGCACTTCGTCAATCCTCAGCAGAGGGGGGGGCGGAGCTTATCTTCACGCTCTTTTAGCCGCCCAACCGATGCTCTTCCCGCTCTGTGGCGCAAGTAATGGTGGCCTGATTTTACAGTTCACAAAACAGACAGTCAAGTCCAATTCTAGGCACACAGTACCCGGTTTTACAGGCACAGGATCCTGTCATGACGCCAGAAATTAGTCAGTCGACAGGGTAGGGGGTTACTCGGATACTGGGACAGATGGTCACTTTGATGGCAGATCACGGCTGGTCGATTTCCAGTTCCGTGCCCTGGACCCTCAGTGGCGGGGATGGTAGGGGATGAAGATGATGGATGGGGAAAACATGTAACGTGATGCCACCTGTGATACCTGGTAACGTGGATACACACTGCGGCCCGCCGCGCTGAGGTGATGGAGGTGCAGCTCAGAGTAGTACAGATCCCCACAGGTGGAGCTTTACCTCAGGGCAGCGGGGGTAGATGAGGGAGTAGTAGTCCTCACCTTGTCGTTGCTGTAGGAACCCTCCGGGCAGCAGAGCAAATGAGGACAGACACCAGAATCAGTTCAAGAAGTTTTTTACTGTCTCCAGATCAAAAACAGGTACACAGTGTAGTCTGGTTTATCGGGGACGTAGCCACAGATTTGAGGTAACTTAGTAGAATCTGTCGGTGGTGCCCTCTCACAGCTTTCGGGGTCTGTGTTCCTCTTTACTCTCATTCACCACTCTGAAGAGCTCCTTCGCCAGTCCCCTAATCTGTTACTAATCGGTACGGTCGGCTCCTTACCAGGACGGATGAGAGCAACAACGAGCAAATCCTCCCGCCACCGGAATTCGGTACTTTCTCTAATGTGTCCTGGACCTTTTTGGAACTGAGGAACAGGTACAGTCTGTGGCGCTATGGCTCCCATCTGTCGGTCCCACAGCTTGTCGGTTCACAGTCAAGGATAGACCTCTGACTGCCTCAGCTCCCATATGCTGGTGTCGACCCCGGTCCTGGGTTGTCCTCTCCTTTTCTGGGTCACCCATCTCCAAGGAGATGCCCTCCTGTCAAGGACACTATCAGGCACATTCTCTCTGGCAGCCTTCCCGGCACTGTCTGACTAAAAACTAGCTCAACTGTCATTCAAGTCTCCCGCTCTACTCTAAGCTGAACCCCCTGGACCTACTGAATATACGGTCCCTATGCTAAGGTGGGCTAGTGTATGGGTGCTTAGGACAGACTCTGCATAAAACCCCGTATCCATGTCTACAGAGGCACTACATCTTCTATTTGGGGTGCAGTACCTCTCTGTGGCGCCTCCCCATAGGGGTGCCACATATGTAGGGACACTCAGCAGCTCCCGGACAATTTGATATCTGGGGGAAGGGGGCTCTGTGTACTGTGGCTCTTATCACCTAATGTCTCCTTCACTGCACTTTCACTTCTGCTGGACACTGTGTTCCCCAGACACTTCAATGATTCCTCCTCCCCCAGTGCTTTCAGCGATGTCAGGAGATATTAACCCATCTGCTGCTAGATTTACTGCTAGCAGCACTGGGAAGAATCTGTAATATTATCAGGGAACACAGCACTGAGCAAGCAGCACTGACTGCAGAGAATGTGAATGCAGGACACAGGATCAATGTTTGTGTTATGTACAATGTTGGAATGATGATAGAGATCAGCTTACTGACAGCCAATGAGTGTGCAGTGGGCAGTGCTGAGCACTGAGGGTGGATGGGATCAGCTCTGGCTGTGAATTAGGCAACCAAGCTCAGTGACATACTGTCAAGATGGGTTGAGCTACAAGGAAACAAAGTCTGTTCTAGGAATCAAGTGAGAATTCAGGAGGAAACAAAGTTAGAAACAGACTTTTTTTATAGGGTTGTTGTATATTACAATGCAGCTCAGATTAGCTAAAAAAATTGTTTTGATTTCGGGGTCAGACAACTTCTTTAACAGTGACATCAGGTTACCTTAGTGAGCAACCACTTACAGATGAAGCTCGCAGCTCATTGATTCAGTGACTGAAGGCTATGGTGACAGAATGCTGTTTTCTTCAGCATAGCCTCCAATGAAGATGTCGCAGAAGATCGTGGAGGGGTACGAGGGTGGCGAGGGGGTAATAAAGATGGAGTCACTTAGTGTCTCTGTGTTTTTTTTTAATAAAATGATTTTTCTCCATGTTGTGCCTTTTTTAACCATTCATTTGAGATTCTTAATGGCCGGGTATAACTGGTCTTGACATTAAGAATCTCAGGGCTTAATACCAACTGGCAATACAAAGCTGGTATTAAGCCCTTATCACCAAGTGTTCCACTGCCACCAGGGCCACTGGAAGAGCCTGGTAAAGTGCCTAGAAATGGGGCTACGATAAAGCTGCCATTTTCAAGGACGGCTGCGGGCTGCTTTTCTTTAGTGTAAGGGGGCCCAATAATGATGGCCCCTGCCATGCTGAGAATGTCAGCCCTCAGCTGCCTAGTTTCACCTTGTCTGGCAATTAAAAATAGGACAAAGCCCATGCATTTTTTTTGCCAGCAAAGGTAAAATTAGGCAGCTGAGGGTGGCAACTCACAGCCGTCCACTTTATCTGTGCTAGACTAAAAAATAGAGCAAAGCCCCACACATTTATTTTTAACTATTTATTTAAGGCTGGCTTCACATCACGGCACAATCAGGTCCGGGGCTGTCTGGGGTAAACCTGACAGCCCCGGACCAAATTTTGTCCTAGAGCAGCCCTATGGGGCCGGCTTGAGCCGGATGGCAGCTATCTGCCATCCGGTTTCCATCTGTCTGAGAGGATCCGGGACAATTCAGATTTTTCTCCTGGACACAGAAACGTTGCTTGCAACATTTTTGTGTCTGGCGCGAAAAATCTGCCCAAATTGGATTCTCCCGGATCCGGGGCAATCCTGCGCTCCCTAACATGGGAGTCTATGGCGCCAGATTGCCCAGATCCGGGAGGATCCGGGATCCGGACACCGGGAGCTGAAGTTCAGCGTGAGCTATGCTGAACTTCAGCACCAGGGAGATTTCCCGTGTGAAGTATTTCAGCCCCATTTCAGCAGGGCACAGCTACCTCAGCTGCGCTCTAATGCATCCGGCTACAAAAACAGAACCGGAGGGCATATTTGCCCTCTCGTTCTGTTCACCCCGGACAGCCCCGGACCTGATTGTGCCGTGATGTGAAGCCGGCCTAACACATTATGATGGCATGTTGGTTGCCATGCTCTACATGAGCATCTGTGACTGGCTGATGCAATCAGACTGCGTTTCCTCAATCTGGAGGATGATTATGCTTGGTTGCCATGCACATTACTGTATGGCAACCAACCTGCCATCATAGTGTGTTAAATAAATAATTGAAAATGGGTCTTTGCAGTATTTTTTAATCCAGCCCAGTGAAAGCAAACAGCTGCAATCTGCCACCCTCAGATGCCTAATTTTACCTTGGCTGGCAAAAAAAATGCATGAGCTCCACCCTATTTTTAATTACCAGCCAAGGTAAAATGAAGCAGTTGAGGGCTGGTATTCTCAGCGGGGTGAGAGCCCATTGATTTATCACCCCCCCCATGCTAAAGTACAGCAGCCCACACTCACCCCAGAAATTGGTGCATTCATTTGAAGCACTAAATCCTGGTGCTTTACCCATCTCTTCCCAATGCCTTGATGTGGTGGCATTGGGGTGATAGAAGAGGTTAATGACAGCTGAGTATTGGCAACTTGTCATTAAGTCTAAATTCATAATATCACGCCTCTATGACACCTGCTCATTATCAATCCTGTGATGAAATAGTTAAAAAATACAGACACAGAGAAAAATACTTTATTTAAAATAAATCACATAGAAAAATTGTTTATTCAAAATAAGTCAGACAGATAATACTAATTTTCCAATCTATTATTTCACCACACATACCCCTTCGATGATAATCCACAATGATGGTCCCACAAAGCACACCTTCTTGGTTTTGCTTCAAGGAATAAAATGAAGAAAAAGCCAGCACCCAGTCTATATAGTAAATGAGATCTTGTTTATTTTCCGGACTCACATACACATATTTAAAATCTGCATCTGATTCGCACTAAGCCACACTATCGCATAGCCAAATGCGTTTCGGTTACAACAACCTTAGTTTAGGTTGTTGTAACCGAAAAGCATCTGGCCATGCCTGCCATACAGATGCGGATTTTAAATATGTGTATGTGAGTCCGGAAATAAAGATCTGGTTTACTATATGGACCGGGTGCTGGCTTTTTCTTCTCTTTATTCCTTGAAACGTGTGGATGCCAGCCACTGCCGTGCACCTGACCGGATCTATTGAGAGGCATAAAGGTGAGCTTTTCCTTTTCCCCCTTTCGTTTTATTCATTGGTTCTGCTTCAACCAAAGTCTGCAGTGAGAAAACAAAAGCATCCTCTCCCTGCAGACTCTTGTGATCAGACTGAGTGCCGCACTCTTTTAGAATGGTGGCTCTCTGCATGGCGACTCAGCCGATCCCATACATTTTCTATGAGATTCAAGTCTGGGTAAAGTGCAGTCCACTCCATTTGAGGTATTCCAGTCTCCAGCAGCCATTACCTAATGATGAGACCCCCATGAACTGGAGCATTGTTGTCCATGAAGATGAAATAAGGCCTGTGTTGTTCTGACAGAGGCACAATGACTGGATTGATTAAGTTATTCAAGTAGGGGCTCGTTGCTGTACCATTCACGAAAAGTAGGGCACTTCTATATTGACAAGTAACACCTGCTCACACTGGAACACTACTACAAAAGGCTCACCTAGTGACAACAGTGGTTGATGGTTAGCACTCTCCTTGAAGTTTGCAACACCATTGGTGGCTATAATTTCTGCATAGTGTGAATCAATTTTCATTAAAGAACAGCACTGAAGGCTACTGATCCCTTGTCCAGTGTAGCTGCTCCCTGGTTCATGCAAGACGATGAAGCCTGTACCTAGTTGTGTGTTCAGGTACCCTTGCAGGTCATCTAGCATGCAGACCTTACTGATGTAAATGGTTTTGAATGGTCTGAAATGACCATTCACTTGGCACTTGGGTGCCTCAAAGGGGGCCGTCACACGGAACGATATCTTGCCCGATATCGTTTAAGCGATCTCCTTTTTGATCGCTTAAGCGATATCGGGCAAGATATCGTTGCATGTAATCAAGCGATTTACGATGGTAAATCGCTTGATCGTGACATCGCTGATCTGAGGTTCGGTTCTCAGATCTAGCGATGAACGATGCAACGATCTGCATCATCGTGGTGTATGACACCACGATGATCCATCTCCCAGCGACCGCGCCTATGCTGGGAGATGGTAACTATGGTACACGTCGGGTAACTAAGCGACGCGCGGCGCCTAGTTACCCGATGTGTACCATAGTAACGAGCGAGATCGCGGCTCCGCATCGCTGGTGAGTCTGCCTGTGTGACATCTCACCAGCGATGTGAGCGATATTGTAAGCGATTGCGCGTGCACGTGATCGCTTACAATATCGCTAAGGATATCTCACCGTGTGACGGCCGCCTTACATCTCTTAAAAGTGCTTGGCATTCATCACCCAGTTCCACAGGGTATTGTTCACAATGAAGCGGTTATCACTGTGGGATGTGGCCAACCGATATCAAGTTCTCTGCCTTTCTGTGACTCTTCCAGTCTCTCTGTATCTTTGTTGCAACATGGTGATGACGCTCTGTGACACTCTAAGCTCAGTAGCCACTTCCATCTGAGAGTATTCTACTTGAAGACTCTCAATGGTGATGTACTGTTGACCAATTGTTAGGTGTTGTCCTGGTCTCATGATGCAAAAAGTACTGAAACATTGAACGGTTGGACATGCACATTCAAAAGTGTAGAAAAGGTCACATTAAGTTCACCTAAAAATATTAGAGTGCATTTTACATTCATCCTGAAATTTCACCAAAGCCAAATATCACTTTTTGTGAGTAGTGTACTAAAAGGGGTTTTCCCATGAACAATGTTCATTTTAGTCAATAGATCTTAGAATAATAATAAGTTCCACAATTGTGAGAGTTTACAAAAAAAATGTTCCTGTGTGGAGATAATCTTATGTATGTGTTCCTGCTATGTACTGTGTAATGGCTGTGTCTGACCGTACAGGGACATGGTCTGATCATACCATTTCTCCTGTGCTGATATAATCTTATATATGTGCCCCTGCTATGTACTGTGTAAGGTCTGTGCCTGACTGTTCAGGGACATGGTCTGATCATACCACATCTCCTGTGCTGAGATAACCTTATATATGTATCCCTTCTATGTACTGTGTAATGGCCATGTCTGACCGTACAGGGACATGGTCTGATCATACCACAGCTCTTGGGCAGGGATGGATGCGAAAGAGAGTATATGAACACCACAGCATGAGATCACAACTAATTCTTTCTTTGAGATAAAACATTTTTTGAAAACAGGCAGGGAAATATTTTACCTCACAAAAAGAATCAGCTGTGATCTTGTGCTGTAATGTCTTTATTCTCTTTTGTGTCCTCCCTTGCCCAGGAAATGTGGTATGATCAGACCATGTCCCTGTATGGTCAGACACAGCCATTACACATTACATAGCAGGGACACATATCTAAGAGATTATCTCCACACAGAAATATTAAACACAACTATTTCTAGAACTTATTATTATTTCAAGATCCATTGATTATAATTAACTTTTAAATTAACTTTGCTCATGGGAAAACTCCTTTAAAGCAAACTATATAATAAAGTAGATATATATGACAACATGAACTGGAGTCATCAAGGTAGCTAAAATGTAGAAAAGTTAGAAAAAAAGGTAGGTCAAGCTTTTAACTTCTAAAAGTGTACTGCAACAGGTTGACATAGTTTTACTAATAATTTACTCGGGACACTAAGATAATTGTCTTTTACCAGTTCTTTCCCAGATGAGTAAAACCAGACTTATGGCAACATACTTCAACCTTAATGCTAAATATTCTTACTCTTTTCTGTTTCCATGATCTAAGAAGCCTGGATATAAATGCCGTGACCTTGCTATTTCATCTTAAATAGTGTTGAACACATGTCAACTGCTTAATACGCTCTTACAACATGAAAAATCGGCAAAAAGTATGTACAAAATATCTTATCAATTAAAATCTTAAGCTTACTGCCTGACTTTGTTTTTCATATGTTAACTAAATGGTTCATGTCAATTTTAACCCATTTGACATAAAATACTCCATATTAATAGATGGCTTGTGGGCCTTGAGCTCCTCTTTGCCTACTGTTCAGAAATCCTGGTTTGTAGAAAAAATAGTTTTTTCCACGGTCTGTAAAAACAAACTTGATTTGTCTGTGATTTTGTTAAGCCCTTTACGACTAATGACAGGTATAGCCTTATGGAAAGATGTCACGTTCCCGCACCAAGACAGCTATACCCATCACGGATTTAAACTGTCACTGCATGTAAACACACAGTGATAATTCCATACTGACAGCTGTCCCTGACAGCTGATCAGCAGGAAAGAAGGTGCAGGGACCCATGCCAGTGGTCTCATTCAGAGTGATGTGATCTGTCAGTCAATTTGACTGTCTGATCACATCATGATTGCACAAAAAAGTGCTGAATATCAGCTGTTCTGTGTTCGATCAATGCAGGAGCTAGGTTATCAGCTGTGCCCGAACTCCTGCATTTTCAGTCTGGGCCAGCGTGCACATGGCTCGGGGGTAATAAACCCCTTTAGATGCCATGATCTATAGCGAGTGTGGCATGTAGAAGGCTGTGAGAGGGAGTGCGGTCCCTACCTAACTTCATCGGGTCCCCGTGATAAAATCACAGGGATCTGATGGGTGCCATGGCACCTGAAGGTCAAAAAATAACCTCCTGGGTGCCACTTAGGGTGGTCTTTTAGGGTCAGCTTACACTGACAAGTGTTTTTGTCAGTGCAATCTGGCTGCTCTCATGTACTGAAATACATGTCTATTGTAATGCATGATCGAAAACATAAAAGTTAGGAGGCTGTCACACGTATCTATATCGAGAGCGATATTGTAAGCGATCACGTGCCACGCGCGATCGCTAACAATATCGCTCACATCGCTGGTGAGATGTCACGCAGACAGACTCACCAGCGATGTGGGCCAACGAGATCGCTGGTAACTATGGTACACATCGGGTTACTAGGTGCCGCGCGGCGCTTGGTAACCCGACGTTTACCATAGATACCATCTCCCAGCATAGGCTCTGCCGCTGGGAGATCGTTCATCGTGGTGTCACACACCACGATGAAGCAGATTGTTCAAGCGTTTATCGCTTGATATGAGCTCCTGCTCACCAATCTGCGATCTAGCGATCAAGTGATTTAACATTGTAAAATCGCTTGATTGCACGCAGCGATTCACAAACGATATCGCTTAAGCGATCAAAAAGCAGATCGCTTAAACGATATCGTTCGCAATATTGAACCGTGTGACGGCCGCCTTACACACATGTGGTATTGCACACATCCGTAATGACCCCCCCATATATCTGTGTCACTATTTAACCCCTACACTGAACACCGTAAAAAAAGAAAACGTGTCAAGAAATGATGCTTTTTTATCATAATTCTGAAATAAGGTGGAAGTAAACAGATAAAAAGACTAATGTAAATAAAAATGGTACCGCGGGGAACATCATCTTGTCCCAAAAAAACAAGCTATCCCTCAGTTCCGTCAGTGGATAAATAAGAAAAACTGTAACTCTCAGAACACAGTGATGCAAAAACAATACTTTCTATAATCTTATTTTTATTGTGTAATTGTGGTACTGCTGTGTTCATCCTGACCCGAAGAAGAAAAATGTCTTCTCGTCACTATTATCGCACGGTGAACGGAATAAAAGAAAACTCCAAATAAGCAATTTCTGAATTGCTTATTTTTTGGTCCTTCTGCCCCCAAAAACTGGAATAAAAAGCAATGTTATGTGCCCAAAAATGGTACCAATAAAAACGTCAACTCGTCCCGCAAAAACAATTCCATATCTGTATGCACAGCGCATACAAACACACGTGCACATGCATGGCGCAGGGAGGAGGACCGATGCATGTGTATATGGCATACACAGATATGCACTGCATATGTGGCATTGGAGAGAGGGCTGCAATCACTTTTTCACACAGGAACCTGTAGGTTCGGTTTTCTTTTTTGCTTAATAATAAAGAACTTAATTTAAAAACTGCATTGTGTGATTACATAACTCTGTCAGCAGAAATATAGAAAAATGACAGCGCTCACACATTATGGCGATGTAAACAATTATTTTTTGTAAAAGTTGCTGCTTGTTTCTGGAAAAACCAATGTAGTCAAAATTATTACAACACTCGTAGATTGATTCCCAGAAGGGTGCAATTTCCCAATTGGGTTTACTTGAAGGGGATTCTGTTCCTCAGGCATTTAGGGTGCATGAACACGACCTGTAATATCAGCATTTTGGAACAGCATATTACTGCTGTGTCCAAAACTCTGCATTGTGCAGTACAAGCACAGTGAATGGGATTACAAGGAATCCCATGTCCACTGTGCTTCCTTCCTTCGCAGCGTTATTTCATCTATGGTGCAGGTTGCTGGACGTCCATATCTCCGCACCAAGCCACCTTGCACCAAACGCAGAACTTAGGCACATTGGGGCTGCATTCTTCCTGCGTTCACCCGAGGCATCCTTCAGGTCCGGAGGCACTGCGTCCAACTTATAATGCCTCCTCATAATGTACACATACCATTAAGGGCTCTGTATATGTCCGCAAACTGATCTAGGAAAATCTGTGCTCCAAGAATCAAATAGTGCTCCTTCCTTCCCTCCTGAATCTTGCTGTGTGGCCAAACGATACTGTACAGTCACATGTGGTGTACTGTCACATTCACATAAAATTGTGATATAATCATGAAGCCGTTTTTATCTATTTTACCCTTGTAAAAATGTAAAATCTGGGGCTAAAACAACATTTCATTGGTAAAAAGTATTTTTTATTCCCTGCCTAAAGGTATAACAATTTTTGACACACCTGTGGTGTCAATATGCTCACTGCACCCTTGGATGAATTCATTGAGGGGTTCAATTAGTAAAATGGGGTTACTTGTGGGGGATATTAACTGTTCTGGCCCCTCAGGGCCTCTGCCATTGTGATACAGCACCCCCAAAACATACCAGCCAAATCTGCACTTCTGAGTTTGGCACTGTGCCTAACAAAGTTGTTTCAAGCCATATAAATTCTACCTTGTGAAAATGTAAAATTTGGTGCTAAAACAACGGTTCTTAAAGGGATCCTGTCACCCCCAAAACACTTGTAAACCTATTAAAACCTGTCCCTAGAGCATATTAACACTTTCCCTACACTATTTCTACCTCCTAAATGCAGTAAGTGACATTGAATAAAAACGTTTTATAAGTACCTGATTAGTGATGATAATGAGTGACTATGCTATTCATAGTCACTCATCAAGACTGCCCCTCTGCTTCATAGCACGCCTCCATAGGCGTGATCGTCCTCCTAGATTCAAATTGCAGCCTCCCCGCTGTGCCCTGTGTCGTAGGAGGCTGCAGTGTGGCTTGTGACGCGATCCGCGTCATTCCCGGCGCCCTGTGACGTATTTACAGCGGCGCCGCGCTGTCAGCTTCAAAATGCGCACTGCGCATGCGCATTGGGCATGCGCAGTGCGCATTTTGAAGCTGACAGCGCGGCGCCGCTGTAAATACGTCACAGGGCGCCGGGAATGACGCGGATCGCGTCACAAGCCACACTGCAGCCTCCTACGACACAGGGCACAGCGGGGAGGCTGCAATTTGAATCTAGGAGGACGATCACGCCTATGGAGGCGTGCTATGAAGCAGAGGGGCAGTCTTGATGAGTGACTATGAATAGCATAGTCACTCATTATCATCACTAATCAGGTACTTATAAAACGTTTTTAGTCAATGTCACTTACTGCATTTAGGAGGTAGAAATAGTGTAGGGAAAGTGTTAATATGCTCTAGGGACAGGTTTTAATAGGTTTACAAGTGTTTTGGGGGTGACAGGATCCCTTTAAGGGGTTTAGATGAGGGTGCAGTAGTAATTATGATTGTCATTATTAGCATTATTTTATTTGTTTAGGTGCTTGATGAACTGTGGCATATAGTGTGCATATAGTTCAGAGAGCAATATAAGGCCCCTTTCACATCAGCGGTAAGCGCTGATCACGGTAGTTGCAGTGAAAAAAAACGCAACTGCCGCGGTTACCGCATAACGGCCGCACTTGCAGTTCACCTGCGGCAAGCCCCATGCAATGTCTATGGGGCTTGCGGCAGGTGTGGCAAGTGCAGTATAGTTGCGGTTTTGGCACTTGCGGCAGATGCGGCCGCAAAAAAAAATGCGGTCAGCCGCGTTTTTTTTGTGGTCGCATTTGCCACAAGTGCTGAACACTTACTGCAAGCCCCATAGACATTGCATGGGGCTTGCCGCAAGTGAACTGCAAGTGTGGCCGTTATGCGGTAACTGCGGCAGTTGCGTTTTTTTCACCTCAACTGCCGCGATCAGCGCTTACCGCTGATGTGAAAGGGCCCTAAGGGCCCTTTCACATCAGCGTTTTTATGAAATTCACGGCAGATGCGGTGAAAAAAACACATCTGCCGCGTTTGCCGCATAACCGTTACACTTGCGGCGCGGTTGCGGTAATCCCCATAGAAAGTATAGGGGGACTTGCGGCAGGTGCGGCAAGTGCGGTTTTGCTCTTGCGGCAAGTGCGGCCGCGAAAAAAACCGTAGTCAGCCGCGTTTTTTTTCGCGGCCGCACCTGCCGCAAGTGCAAAACCGCACTTGCCGCACCTGCCGCAAGTCCCCCTATACTTTCTATGGGGATTACCGCAACCGCGCCGCAAGTGTAACGGTTATGCGGCAAACGCGGCAGATGCGGTTTTTTCACCGCATCTGCCGCGAATTACAAAAAATGCTGATGTGAAAGGGCCCTAAGATGCATTTTTCTTTAGGATTTTCAAAAATCATTGTGCTATACCTGATAAATGGGAAAGAAAAAATATATTTCATGCAGGGATGTTCCTGTCCAATCCTCAATAGTATGTGTTGTAAATTTAATACATAAATACGGTATTTTTTGAAAATTAACTTTATTGCCTTTTGAGCCATTTTTACTCTATATTTTCTGTGATGATTTTATACGGTCAAGGAAGGACTGTGTTTGTATGGCCAGCATGGAGATATATTTATATTTAGCCTACTTCTATACAATGGATACAATGGGATTTAGATCCAGACTCATTGATGGCTACTTCAGAACTTTCAAGCGCTTTGTTGACATACGTTTCTGGGTGCTTCTGTAAGTATGTTTCAGGTCATTTTCCTTCTGAAAGGCACATGACCTAGGACACAAACCTAGATTTCTGACATTGTGTGCTAAATTGCCAAATCTTTTGGCTATCTTCAGATTTCACGATGCCTTGCACACAGTCAAGGCATCCAGTGCTAGAGGCAGCAGATGAACCCCAAAACATTTTTAAATCTCCATTTGACTGTACAGTCATGGCCAAACGTTTTGAGAATGACACCAAAATTATATTTTCACATGATCTGCTGCCCTCTGGTTTTTATTTGTGTTTGTCTGATGTTTATATCACATACAGAAATATAATTGCAATCATATTATGAGTACCAAAAGGTTATATTGACAGTTAGAATGAGTTAATGCAGCAAGTCAATATTTGCAGTGTTGACCCTTCTTCTTCAGGACCTCTGCAATTCTCCCTGGCATGCTCTCAATCAACTTCTGGACCAAATCCTGACTGATAGCAGTCCATACTTGCATAATCAATGCTTGCATTTGCCAGAATGTGTTGGTTTTTGTTTGTCCACCCATCTCTTGATGATTGACCACAGGCCATGGAACCAAAATCTCTGTTTTGTTCCCTGAGCCATTTAGTTATCACCTTTGCTTTATGGCAAGGTGCTCCATCATGCTGGAAAAGGCATTGTTGGGCGCCAAACTGCTCTTGGACGGTTGGGAGAAGTTGCTCTTGGAGGACATTCTGGTACCATTCTTTATTCATGGCTGTGTTTTTAGGCAAGACTGTGAGCGAGCCGATTCCCTTGGCTGAGAAGCAACCCCACACATGAATGGTTTCAGGATGTTTTACAGTTGGCATGAGACAAGAGTGGTGGTAGCGTTCACCTCTTCTTCTCCGAATAAGCTGTTTTCTAGATCTCCCAAACAATCGAAAAGGGGATTCATCAGAGAAAATGACTTTACCCCAGTCCTCAGCAGTCCACTCCCTGTACCTTTTGCAGAATATCAGTCGGTCCCTGATGTTTTTTCTGGAGGGAAGTGGCTTCTTTGCTGCCCTCCGTGAAACCAGGCCTTGCTCAAAGAGTCTCCGCCTCACAGTGCATGCAGAAGCACTCACACCAGCCTGCTGCCATTCCTGAGCAAGCTTGACACTGCTGGTAGTCCGATCCCTCAGCTGAAACAGTTTTAAGATACGGTCCTGGCGCTTGCTGGTCTTTCTTGGGCGCCCTGGAGCCTTTTTGACAACAATGGAAGCTCTCTCCTTGAAGTTCTTGATGATGCAATAGATTGTTGACTGAGGTGCAATCTTTCTAGCTGTGATACTCTTCCAGGTTAGGCCATTTTTGTGCAGTGCAATGATGGCTGCACGTGTTTCTTTAGAGATAACCATGGTTAACTGAAGAGAAACAATGATACCAAGCACCAGCCTCCTTTTAAAGTGTCCAGTGGTGTCATTCTTACTTAATCATGACTGAGTGATCGCCAGCCCTGTCCTCATCAACACCCACACCTGTGTTAATGGAACAATCACTAAAATGATGTTAGCTGCTCCTTTTAAGGCAGGACTGCAATGATGTTGAAATGCGTTTTGGGGGTTAAAGTTCATTTTCTAGGCAAATATTGACTTTGCAAGTAATTTATGACATTCTGGAGTATATGCAAATTGCCATTAGAAAAACTGAAGCAGTAGACTTTGTTAAAATTAATATTTGTATCATTCTCAAAACGTTTGGCCATGACTGTAGGTACTGTGCTCTTTTCATGTTAGGACACATTCCATTTTTGATATACAATAGAATGCTATGCTTTACCAAAAAAGCTGTATCTTGGTTTCATCTGTCCACAAGACGCATTCCCAGAAGGAGTTTGGCATACTCACTTACATTTAGGAAAACTGCCAGCTAGATTTTTTATGTCACTTGTGTCAGCAGTGGGGTCCTCCTCGGCCTCTTGCCATAGCTTTTTAATTATTAAAATGTTGATAGTTTGAACTGACACTGACTCACACTGAGCCACCAGGGCAGCTTGGCATTCTTTGGACCTTTGATTGGGACTGCTTATGCACCATCTTGACTAATCTGTGTTGCAATCTTTCTGCAACATTTCTCTGTTGTCCATGTATAGGGAAATTAGCTACAGTACGATGGGTTGTAAATTTCTTGATTATGGTGCATACCATGCACAAATTTTTGAAGATGGACTTGAACTTTGAGACTTGGACTTTGAGAGTGGATGGAGGACCCCGGGTGCCTGCGGACATCGGAGGGTGAGATCAATGCGGAGGCAGGGTGCTTCTGTATACCAAAGGGGGGGCCGTGTGCCAGCAGGGGGCCTCTGTATACCGATGGGGGGCCGTGTGCCAGCAGGGGGGCCTCTTTATTTCGATGGGGGGGCCATGTGCCAGCAGGGGGGGCCTCTGTATATTTATACATAAATTTAAATGGATAAAAACCACTGTTGCCAGATATTACATGTACAATTGTTCGACAGAATTCTTTTTTAAATAGGATTTTAGCAAAAATATCGATCTTGGTTTTACAAAAAATCCTTACGTGATGGAAAAAAATGGAGGTTATTTTCGGAATCAGCACACCAAATTACATAAAACTCAGTGAAAACTTCTCTTGTATTTTTCAAAAAATTCAATTTTGAAGGGTTGTGTAATTAGCATCACATGCTTAAAAGAAAGTTGTTTACCCACAAATTTGGAAAGGTGCCAACAATTTTGTCTGGTCCATTTTTTGATTTTTGCTTTAAACTATGTCCAATAAGCCTTTTTTCCTCTGTTTTCTTTTTTGTGTTGTTCTAATACATACAAAGGAATTAAATATGTGTATGACAAACCAAGTATAATTTAAATAATCTTCTGGGAGACATATTTCATTTCTGGAACAATTTCAAAACTGCCAACACTTTCAGCTATGAAAGTTCAGCTATATATCCTAACTGGGCATATAAAAAAGGGAAGACTAACCTTGTAAGGATGTGAACATTTTACATACCGTATATACTCGTGTATAAGCCGACCCGTGTATAAGCCGACCCCCCTACTTTTGCCCCAAAATCTGGGAAAAATTATTGACTCGTGTATAAGCCGAGGGTGGACCACAGCACAGGTATACAGCCCCCAGCAGTGTGGTATACAGCAGCCTCCCCAGTGGTATATACAGGCCCCAGCAGTGTTACAGCAGCCTTCCCAGGGTATATACAGCAGCAGCCCCAGGGTATATACAGCAGCAGCCCCAGGGTATATACAGCAGCAGCCCCAGGGTATATACAGCAGCAGCCCCATGGTATATACAGCAGCAGCCCCAGGGTATATACAGCAGCAGCCCCATGGTATATACAGCAGCAGCCCCAGGGTATATACAGCAGCAGCCCCAGGGTATATACAGCAGCAGCCCCAGGGTATATACAGCAGCAGCCCCATGGTACATACAGCAGCAGCCCCAGGGTATATACAGCAGCAGCCCCATGGTACATACAGCAGCAGCCCCATGGTATATACAGCAGCAGCCCCAGGGTATATACAGCAGCAGCCCGAGGTATACAGGCCCCCCCCATGCTCCGTAAACTTGTAAAGGAAGATGATTATACTTATCACTGTCCCGCTGCCGTCCCCGCTCTGCATCGCGCTCCTCCATCTGCATCGCGCTCCTCCATCTGCATCGCGCTCCTCCATCTTCATTCACCGGCTTCCGACTTCCTGTGTTCTGCGCCGACAATGACGTCATTGTCGGCGCCGACAGGAAGCCGGAAGATGGAGGAGCGCGATGCAGATGGAGGAGCGCGATGCAGAGCGGGGACGGCAGCGGGACAGTTATAAGTATAATCATCTTCCTTTACAGGTTTACGGAGCATGGGGGGGGCCTGTATACCTCTGGGGGGGGGGAAGCGCCCGTGTAGTGACTCGCGTATAAGCCGAGGGGGTAACTTTTCAGCCCAATTTTGGGCTGAAAAACTCGGCTTATACGAGAGTATATACGGTAATTAGCAAATGGCCATTCTAAACAAATAAACTTGCATCAATATACTGACATTTTATGTAGTCAGTAAGATTTATTCACACACTGCTTGTAATCATGTAATTACATTTGAAACTGCTAGTATAGAAAAGGTGCTCAGATTTTTTCAAGGATTCATACAATAAGGCAGGCTTCACACCACGGCTTATCTGATCCAGGGCTGTCCGGTGTGAACTGGACAGCCCCGGATCAGATTTCGGCCCCATAGTATTCCTATGGTGCCAGATGGAGCTGTATGGCAGCTATTTGCCATCCGGTTTCCATCTGTCCAGGAGGAGCCGGAAGAATTCAGATTCTTATCCCGGACACAAAATTGCAGCTTGCTGCGATTTTCTGTCCGGGGCAAAAATCTGCACAAATTGGTTCCTTACAGATCCTCTCGGATCCGGCGCCCCCTAAAATAGGAGTCTATGGCGCCGGATCGCACCAGATCCAACAAAAAATTACATCCGGCTGCTGGACACCTAGTGCTAAAAGCTCAGTGCCTGCCAGCGTTGAACTTTAGCGCTGTGGAGAGCTCCCTGCTGATATTTCAGAACGGCAGCTTGCAGATTTTGAAATTTCAGCAGCTGCAGTTGCAATCTGCCAAATCCGGTAGAAAACAGGACCAGAGGGAAAATTTGCCTTCCGGTTCTGTTTGTCCGGAGCTGTCAGGTTCTGTCTGGTGCTTCCTACAAAACACTGGACAGAACCTGACAGCTATAAATCGTGGTGTGAAGCTAGCCTTACATATTTCACCCATTTGGTGATCATAGTGGTGTGAATATAAGACCTAACAGTAATAAGGTACAGAGCTTTTCTCCTTTGGGAATAGACATTCTTGGTTTAACTGATGGCATCTGCAACTGAAGTAGCAATGATAAACTTACATATCACACAAATAAACAAGTCAAATGTCAGATAAAAATGTATTATAGAGCTGAAATAAATATTAGATGAAATCCCCATACCACATAGGTAGAAGTTACAGTGAGTATACACGGATATCTCTTCAACTTGCTTCGTAAACACCTAAAAATAGTGAAATAGTGAAAGAGTGAAATAAGACATTTTCCATATACCTTTGTTTTCACAGGCCATCCACTGTATGGGTCCCTTATCGTAATTATGCTGGCCAACAGAAAATGTAAATACACGAACCTGTAAAATACGAAAGTAGGCACAGTAAATAACAGCAAACACTTGATTTTATTTAATTTATAGATATGCTGTAAATGTATTATTTTTCGGAGTAAAATCTGTCAAAAAAGGATATTTTACATATTGTAGATTATCAATAACATACTGTACATATATGATAGAAAATTCCAAACTTCAGAGCTTCATACTAAATTTAAACAGAACTCAATATATACATCCTACAAGAGAATGTAGTCACTATCCATAACCACACCAAAGTAGTTCATATTTAAACAATTTGTTAGAGAAAATAATGGAAAAAAATAAAATAAACATAATAATAATCATAATAATAATATATATAGTGCCATCAAATTCCGCAGCTCTTTACAATACAGTGGTTCATAAACGAAAAATATACAATACAATAAGTAATTCCAAATATATTGGTAATTCAGGTGAGATAAACAAAGTCAGAGAGTATTATCAAGAGGCACAATAAATCAGGAGCGGTCAGTAAAGAGATGAAATAAAAGTGTCATCTCTAAATCAAAGGACATGTTACATATGCATTAGAATGTGGTCACAATGACCAGCCAGAGTACCCAGACCACAGAGAGATTAAAGTCAAAGTAAAAGTTAAACTTCCTATAGCTTACCCATGACTCCAAGTGTCCCAAGTTTAAAGGTCCCAGCCCCAATGCACATTTCATGTAGGCTTCTTAGGGTGGGGGTGCTATTGGAGGTTTAACTAACTTTGATTTTATTCTCTCTGTGGTCTGGGCACTCTTGCTGGCCATTTTGACCACATGCAATATGTCCATTTTCATAGAGGATCTATGTATAAATGGAGACCCTGCAGGGATATTTTGCTTCTTCATATTGCCTAATTAATTGTGATCCATTACATATTAAGATGTTGTTCTCAGAATTCAATATAAGTTGTTTAGTTCATGATGTGTTACAATTTGTAACCTACAGCATTATATAAGAATCAAATCTAAAAAGAATGTGGAGCTTTGGACCTATATTTTATGATCAGCTTAAAGCTGCCTGTCCAGCTGTGTTAACTCTTTCAAAATCCATTTGATCATACAAAGAGAAAGCTGCAAGAAGACACAATTTTACTACACCAGGCAAGTCTCATAGGCTATATGCCGATGTAAAATGAGAACTGCAGACTTATGACATAAATAATCTGCACTATGTTTTAAAGATTCATACAGAAAAGGTGTTGGTCTCTTGGTAACTTTTGCTGCATTTTTTCATGCAGATTTTGCGGCGTTTTTATTTTTTGCAATTGTTTACTGTGAATAAAGCTAGGTTAAAGGGTGGAAAAAAAGGGTTTCAAGATGTCATAATGTGACGTGGGGCTCCGCTGTACTTTTGGTCACCAACACAGATGACCCCCCATGGCGCAAACTGCAGCCCACAGCCACCCCAAACAATAGTGCATTCATAAGAGTGCCATTTTCTGGAGCAGTACACAACTTTTTTAGCTGCCCTGTGGGGATGGCAGACTGGGTAATAAGTGGTTAATATCAGCTATGCATTGCCACTTGGCACTACGCCCGAGGTTCATGATGTCACAAAACCTCACATAATCCTTTGCATCAAATGATCAAGGTGGGACCTGAAACTAACTGAATTTTGGCTCCCACTGTGAGTGGAGTGATGCCAAAACTCAGTGAGTTTCAGGCTCCACTGTGATCGGACGTCACAGAAGATTGTCATAAACTATCATGGAGGTTTTTTGGGGGGAGTAATAAAGATGGGCAAAAGGTTTTGGATTGTGCTTTTTTTTTTACAAATAAATTATTTTTTCCCAGTGTAGGTTTTATTTACTATTTACCTAGAGGTTCATAATGGCTGAGAATTGCATCGGCCCAATAACATAAACCTCAGATTAAGTGCAGCTGGCGATACATAGATGGCATTAACCCCTTATTACCCAGTCTGCCAACCCCACAGGCCAGCTGGAAGAGTCATCTACAGCTCCAGAAAATGGTACTTCTATGAATGCGCAATCTTCTGGGGCAACTGTGGGCTGCAATTAACAGTGTGGGGGATCCAGAATTCTTAGGCCTCCCCATGCTGAGGATTCCAGCCTGCAGCTGCCTATCTTTACCTGGCTGACAACCCAAAATACGGCCCAGCCCCTCATAATTTGTTTTTATTTTTTCAAAAAGTTATTTAAAAAAAAAAAAAGGCTCCCTGTATTTTTTATTACCAGCCAGGTAAAACAATCAGCAGCTCCTCCTGCCTGCTTTACCTGGCTTGTTGACCAAAAATACAGCAGAGCTCCAAGTCATCAGAGCAAAATGTGTGCCAAATACACAGCAAATACTCACTGTGAACAGTGCTGCGTGTTTTGGAGCTAACATTGAGCTATATGGGTGAAAATCGTGGTAAAATACGCCAAAAAATTGACATGCTGCAGATTTTTATGCACACCATTTCCACTTTGGAAAAATAAGCAGCAGGGGCATTATACTATTAATTTCCCATACACTTTGCGGGGAATGTGCTGTACTCTGGATTTGTCAAAAATAGGTAAAATAAAAAGCAGAAAAATCGTGGCTAAAAACGTGGGAAATCTGCAGCATTGGCACATAATGTTATGTTATCTAAGACACTTAAGTATATGACAGGGACAGTATGGTAAAATATATATAGAGAAAAATCGAGGCTTCTGCAACACTTTGGAGAAAGGGTCACAAACCTTTCTCCAAAGAAATTTGACTTTACGTACCAAGCCCAAGGCATCAAACAATGTGTATAGAAACCATCAGGAGCAAATAGCACAACATTAGGCTACGAGCCAGACATCCAGCTACAAGTGATTCATTCACTTCTCAAAGGCCATCATGTCACAGAGCAAGACAGTAACGGAGGCTAGAATAGAGATCTATTCTGTACAACATTGAGTTCCACTTTTGTTTTGGATGTATCAATAGCTGTAAAATAGTCTGGAGACCTTGTGGGTAATATCACAGAAGAGGCATAATGTACAGCAGCCGGAACCCTCTAATCTTTGTTCCAGGTACACTACCAGCTTGGCTTTACATTATTTGGTTGTGGATCTATGTTGCTCATGCTATAATGAGCAGCCTGTGTGGTTCAAGCATATTATGACCAGTTTTCGACATACAAATTGCATGTTACATTTCTGCTGATCTTTGTGGGAACTGATATTAAATCCCAAAAATGTTCTAATACCTGAAAAACTGAATCGACTGAAAATAACTGTAAAACTGAATAGACATATTTATGAAATATGAAATAAAAAACAAACATCTCTCAGAAAAAACAGATGTATCTGTACTCCACACATGACCTGACATACTATCATCAGTGTCTGATGGCAGTGATCTATGTTGCAACTGATTTATCAGAGAGCTTGCAGTCATAAATATGCCACAACATACATAAATAAGGTAGTCTAGCTTTATCTTAGAAATGAGCTAAACTGGTGCCACTTTTGAAAAAGTATGTGTCAATTGTGTTTTCCAAAATCAGTAAATAGTGGAAAAGTTTCAAGAATTGGAGTAAAAGGTTTCATTATTATAAAAATACCAACCAGTCCTATTTTACAAAAGTAGTGGAGGTGGTAGCTGCTTCGTTCTGACCTTAATGTGTGAGAGGTCACATGAACACTTTATAAATTGCCCGTGATCACCTCTAAGGATAACAGGGAAAATATAAGTAATTGGAAGAGTATTTCTAGAAAGGAAACAGGGTGAAAAATGTAAAATACTAACAGATCTGAAGTCTCCCTGCCCATGACCTTACTTGGGAAACCAAAGAACTCTTGAGATATACCAGACACGAATGATGAGTACACTTCTACATTGTAGATATTTCCACCATGGTTTAGAGAAATAATATAATGCATTAAACACTGACCTCTGTAATGTAAAGGAGTTAGCTGACTTATCCAAACATTTAAGTATCGGGTTCTCTAAGTAATACTTTTAATAAAAACCCATAACAAATGTGAAACAACAGCTTTCATGACTGAGTCCATTAGTGCTGCTGATGTCATTAAATGTGAAAAATTAGTAACAGATTAAAACAAATGTAAAGCTATTAGCCATGAATGGCTCATTGTATGCTACACAATGCTTCTCAAAACATACAGATTTTTGTACACGCTCTATACCGTACATTTCTAAAAAGCTAAGAATAATATATATATACTAGCTGTACTACCTGGCTACGCCCGGGTTAATAAATAACTGCTGTTATCTATAACAAAATAGAATTTCAATATGTCATATTAATGACCTGTAGGAAAATAGAAGATGAGCTGTGATTGGTTGCTATAGGCAGCCTAATAAATTTCCAGCCAAAAGTAAACCCTCCCCCCGGCCGGGCAGTATATATTACCTCACACATACACATAAAAGACAGCTCATGTGACTGACATCTGCCTTAATTCCCTATATGGCACACGTGTTGCACATTGGCTGTTTTTAATCAGCTCTTTATTTTTGGAAATTAAAGATACCAGACGTATGAGGCAAGTTGTGTGAGGTGATTTGTGCACATCTGTGTCTGTCTGTGTGGTGTGTGTATCCCTGGGGGTGTGTGTGTGTCCCAGTGGTATGTGTGTGTCCCTGTGGGGGGGTCCCTGTGGTGTGTGTCCTTTTGGGGGGGAGGGGTGTCCCTGTGGTGTGCGTCCTTGTGGGGGGAGGGGTGTCTCTGTGGTGTGTGCCCATCCCTATGGGGTCTGTGTGTTCCTCTGGGGTGTGTGTGTGTGAGTCTCTGTGTCCCTGTGGGGTGTGTATGTGTGTATGTCACTGAGGTGTGTGTGTCCCTGTGGGGTGAGTGCATGTGTCCCTATAGGGTGTGCATGTGTGTGTGTGTGTCCCTGTGGGGGGGTGTTGTGAATTCTTCTTGTGGGCTCCCTCCTGTGGTTGTGGCTGGTAATGCAGTTGATCCTGTTTTGCACTCTTGGTCAGGTGAATTGGATAATTACAATTCTGACTGGGGTATTTAAGTTTGCAGAATTTCCTCAGTCCTGGCCAGTTGTCAATTGTCCTGAAGGTGTTTCACCACTGCCTGGTCTCTTCCGGCCCTGTTGCAAGACTTCCAAGCTAAATGTATGGTTTTGTCTTCTTGTGGCACACATGCTGTGTGCTTGTTTTCTGAAATGGTCTATTTCTGCTCAGAGTGCATGCTGTGTTAACTTGCTCTCTGTTAGGCGGCCGTCACACGCTGAGATATCGTGCAAGATATCGCTTGAAAGCGGCAGATTAAACATCGCGTAAGCGATGTCTGTGCGTGTGACGGCCAGATACGACGAGCGATATCTGATCAAATCTCTAAATCGTGATCTGAGGTTCGGTTCTCAGATCTGACGATATCGGCCAATTAAATACGCACAATCGACACGTGTAAATTCCCGACATCACACGAAACGTGTGATTTAAGCGATGGCAAGATCCATCACGTAGGCGTGTCAGGAGTTTCCTATTGCCTGACCTCCTCAGTGGTGATTCGTGCAACGAAATGGTTTCGGATTGGCTGCTTCACCACTAGCTCGCATTGGTGGAAGATGATGCGTTGCCATTGGCTGCCCTCACAGGGCGCCATTTTGAAAGCGCTGTCTTCAGCACCACACATAGGCGTCGGCTGCACAATATCTCCGAACTGTGCACCCAATTGCGTCAACTTGATAATCGATTCTGCGTGGTCCCCGACCCTGCTATATAGTGTCCACCTTGTCATATACCCACACAATGTTGGCGGGCGCGGCACACATAACGCGGCTGTACGTTTTGCCCATTGCAATTTAGTTATGTGCTACAGCACACATATACATTACGATCAATATCACAGGACATTGTGGGGATGAGGCCGCCATGTTTCAAAGGACATCTGACCCAATGAGGACGCAGTACTGAGCACCAATGGTGTAGTGAGGGGCGCAGCTTGGAGACCATGTACCACGCCTATGGGCTCCAATAACGCCCACATTTGCTCCCACATCGTTTAGGAGATTTCTGTGTGACTCTTTGCTGAACGATGTCCACTGCTGATAACTGCATCTCTCAGACGATCGCTGGATCGGTGGATCGAGGAATCGTCTGAGCGATGTCTGTGGGTGTAGCGGCGTGATGAGCGATTTTGCGCGTCGTTCGGACGATATGCAAATTTAATTTCATCTACGATATCTTTAGCGATATCTTAACGTGTGACGGCCGCCTTAGGAAGTTTTCTTCCTAGGATTTTTGTGCTATTCATTTATTATTGGCTTGTTCAGCTTTTTGTGTCAGTATATATTTAGCATAGTTGGATTCACAGGAGATCCACAGATATAGAGGGCACCGAGTTTTGAGTAGACTCAGGGGTATTTTTTGTATCATCTGCTGTGGATATTTTTGAAAGGATTTTATACTGACTGCATTAGTATCCTGTCCTGTCTTTATCTATCTAGCTAGAAGTGGCCTCATCTTTGCTTGATTCTGTTTTCTGTCTGAGTGTGTCTTTTCCTCTTACTCACAGTCAATATTTGTAGGGGGCTTTCTATCCTTTTGGGGTTCTGCTCTGAGGCAAGATAGAATTCCCGTTTCCCTCTTTAGGGGTAGTTAGTTCTCCGGCCATGTTGAAGTGTCTAGGGTATGGTTAGTCACATCCCACGGCTACTTCTAGTTGTGGTGTTAGATCAGGAACTGCAGTCAGTACAGGTACCACTTCTCCTGTGAATTATAGGTCACCGGATCATAACAGGGGGGTGTCTGTGTGGTGTGTGTCTCTGTGTTGTGTGTGTCTCTTTGTGGTGTGTGTGTTTGTATTCGGGTGCGTGGTGAGTATCCAATGTTGTGGCTCCACCTTAGCTGTTACTCTTTGTGTGCATGTGGTGTGTATACATGTCCCAGTGCGTGGTGAATATTCCATGTCAGGGCCCCACCTTAGTGACTATATGCTGGCATATGCTGTTAGTCTTTGGTGCTGTCATTAAGACCCTCTCATTCACAACTGTCAACTGGTAACTGTCACTTTCTCTCCATTATGTAGATAGGGCCAAAATTGTTTGGTGAATTGGAACGTGCGGGGTTAAAATTTCGCCTCACAACATAGCCTATGACGCTCTCGAGATCCAGACGTGTGACTGTGCAAAATGTTGTGGCTGTAGTTGCGACAGTGTAGATGCCAATCCTGGACACACACACAGACACACACACATACACATACACACATTCAGCTTTATATATTAGATATGTTACATTTGTTTCTCTTGTAGTTTTGCTGCTTATTAATCAGATTTATATTTTTGAAGGATAATACCAGACTTGTGTGTGTTTTAGGGCAATTATGTGGTGAGGTTAGTGTACGTGTGGTGAAATGTGTGCTGAGGGTGGTATATGTGTTCAAGCACGTGGTAGTGTGTGGTGCATTTTGTGTGTGTGTTCATATCCCCTTGTGTGGTGAGTATCCTATGTCGGGGCCCCACCTTAGCAACTGTACGATATATACTCTTTGGGGCCATCGCTCTCATTCTTTAAGTCCCCTTGTTCACATCTGGCAGCTGTCAATTTGCCTCCAACACTTTCCTTTCACTTTTTCCCCCATTATGTAGATAGGTGCAAAATTGTTTGGTGAATTGAAACGCGCAGGGTTAACATTTCACCTCACAACATAGCCTATGATGCTGTCAGGGTCCAGAAGCGTGACTGTGCAAAATTTTGTGGCTGTGGCTGGCAGCTGTCGATTTTCCTCCAACACTTTTCCTTTCACTTTTTCCCCATTATGTAGATAGGGGCAAAATTGTTTGCTGAACTGGAACGCGCATGGTTAAAATTTCACCTCACTACATAGCCTATGATGCTCTCGGGGTCCAGACGTGTGACTGTGCAAAATTTAGTGGCTGTAGTTGCGACGGTGTAGATGCCAATCCCGGACATACACACATACACACATTTAGCTTTATATATTAGATAAATATATATTTATTATGGCAGGAGTGCAATTATACACAGTAGGGGTACTAGGAGGTGCTAATGAGCAAGCTTACAGGCAAGCTAAAACTCTTGGAAAATGCTACTTGCGTGCAGATATAGGTTTAATCTACATTATTCATGTTACAATGCTACCTGGCCACCTTACTGAAAAGGTGGCTAGTGGAAGAAAATGAACTTATATCCTCCCATAACCAGAGCTGTTACAATGACAACTGACAGCACTGCTCAATATACTTTAAGCGGAGGTTCTATGCATGTCCTCGCACTATGGGTTTCAACCAGCTGTACACAAACACAATGCAGAGGAAGCTGTCAATCAAAGTTACGCATGCTTGCTTCCAAGCATTGCTCAAAGTAAAGTAGGCAATACTGTGGGTGGTGATTCTAGTCACATCATACATGCCCGCATGACCGAAAGCCTCCACTGCCTGGGAAAAATATAGGTTAATTTTCTCCGGAAGCAGCATTTACGTTAACACAGTCAAACCAATTTCCATTGAGTTTCTCCCTGTCTGCGTGTATAGGGAGAGACTTGTCAGTCATTGGTAGTGGGCAGGGAAAAGCAGCAAGGTACCAACTTATCCAAATAGTCTCCAGAGTGGCTCAGTCCCCATCAGCTATTAAAATATTATTTCTCTTAAATGTGTAAGAGTGGAGCCCACTGGGACAGGGTACTCGGTACCAGACAGGAGTATCGCTGGGGGTATCACGGCGGTCTTGGTCTGGACCGTGTCCCGAGCCCACAATAAAGGTTGGGGGGTATTTACAAGGGAGTAAGTCGTGACGCCACCCGTGGAATGTGGTCAGGGTGACCACCGCTGCTGCATAACCTCCGGGGATGATGTATGGCAGCCTGTGATGTAAAGGCTCTCCACGAGCAGAGCCTGGTCCCTGGGGCAGTAATGATGAAGCAGTTTGTGAGAGAGTTGTGAGGGAGAACAGGGATCACAAGGATTACACACGGTTTTGTAGTTTTCCAAGCCTTTACTGATGCAGATGGTATTCAGCTGAGTACTGTCTACGGAGTCTGTGCGGTGGCCGGGTTGCTCCCACCCTGGCCGGGTCCTTTGGCTCCCTGTTTCTGCGCTGTGTGTGTGTAGCCCTGCTTCCACTTTAGCTAAGCTGCTGGCCCTGTCTCCCGTCACGGGTACAAACTTGCTAGGCAACTTGAGTCTTTTCCGTGTTCCTGACCTCGCTGTGTTGCTTCGCTGTGGTACAGTGAAGATGTGGGACCTTCACTAAACCGGTATTCACTGTGCTGTATGTTTCAGACACAGCATCGGATCCGGTATCTATTCTGTGTGCTGCTCCGGGGTGAGTTTAGGGTAACTCGGTCTCCCTGGTGTGTTCCTCAGCTTCTTCTACTACTTTCCTCAGACCTTGGCCAGCCTGGAAGAGGACAGTGGACCATGGGTTGGGCCTAATGCAGCCCTTTTACACCAAGGTCCGTCTTCCTCAGTGCTGCACCTGGCTGAACTAACTGTTACTTCCTTTCCAAACCAGAATATATAGGAAAGCAGCTTTAGCTCCCCCTTCTGGCCTGGAGGCGCTAGTGTAGTGTTGTGGGTTGTGTGGGGAGTTAAGCCTATGTGAACATGAATATAAGATTCAATAAAAGCAGCATACCCAACTCCAGTCCTCAGGAGCCACCAACAGTGCTTGTTTTCATGGTTTCCTTATTATAGCACAGAAGTTGGAATAATCACCTGTGCAGGTATTTAACTTGGACAATACTATGGAAATCCTGAAAACATGCACTGTTGGTGTGTTCTGAGGACTGGATTTGGAAAACACTGACTTAAAGCATGCTGTCATGTTCTCACCTATCTTGATGAGTGAACATGGTGGATTCAGATGCTCCTGAATTTGGAAGAGGTACACACTTTTTCTGGAATCTAGTGCATATGAAATTAAGATTGCATCTCCATTAACCATATCAGAAATCTTCTTTTAGTCCCTGACTGGGGTAACATTTCTGGGGCAGAGAATGCCAGGACTCATCATGAGTTAGGATAGGGTCACATTAGCAAAAGCCTTCTTGCTGACAAATACATGAAAAAACTTAGAATTCTGCAGGTTGAACACAGCCTTAGTGCAGCGTTAATGTTCTGTATCGCTGCGCTAATGCTGGCAATTGATTTCTATGTGTAACGGACTTACAGCGCAGGCTGCCTCTTGACACAGAAGTTCTGGAGTTTCAAATCTCGCGCTATTTCAGAGTGCACAGGAAAATGCTGCAAACCGCGTTTTCCTGTGTGCTCCAAAATTATTATTATTATTATTTATTTATGTAGCGCTATTAGGTTCCATGACGCTTTACATGAGGATAAGGGAGACAAGAACAAGTACACTAAATCTAGGCGATCAGGACGTAGAGGTACAGGAGGGGCAGGGACCCTGTCCACGAGGGCTCACAGTCTACGAGGGGTGGGTTGGGATACAATAGGATGGGGGAATGTCAGGTATGGGGTGGTCGCCTGGGTCTCATGGCAGGTTGTAGGCTTGACCGAATAGGTGACTTTTCAGGTGACACTTGAAGCTTCTCAGGGTAGGAGAGTGTCTGACGTGTTCAGGCAGGGAGTTCCAGAGTAAGGCAGATGCCCGGGAGAAGTCCTGGACTCGGTTGTGCGAAGAGGTGATGAGGGGGGAGCAGAGGAGGAGTTCTTGGGAGGAACGGTGGTTGCGTGAGGGTGGGTATCGGGAGACCAGGTCGGAGATGTATGGTGGGGCCAGGTTGTGTATGGCTTTGTACGCCATGGTTAGTGTTTTGAATTGGGATCTCTTGGAGGTGGGGAGCCAGTGAAGGGCTTGGCAGAGGGGGGAGACAGGGGAGTAGCGGGAGGACAGGTAGATTAGTCGGGCAGCGGAATTGAGGATAGACTGGAGAGGTGTGAGGGAGTTATCCGGGAGGCCATTGAGAAGGAGGTTGCAGTAGTCAAGGCAGCAGATGATAAGAGCATAAATGAGTGTTTTAGCGGTGTCATGGGTGAGGAAGGAGCGTATCCGTGAGATGTTCTTGAGCTGGAGCCGGAGGTATGTGGTGAGGGCCTCGATGTGGGGTTTGAAGGATAGGGAGGAGTCAAGGATTACCCCGAGGCAAAATAGTGCGAGATTTGAACCTCCGGGACTTCTGTGTCAAGCGGCAGACTGCGCTGTAAGTCAGTCAAACATAGGAATCAATTGCGAACATTAGCGCAGCTTTAAAGAACATTAACGCTGCACTAAGGCTGTGTTCAACCTGCAGAATTCTAAGTTTTTTCACGATCCGTCAGCAAAAAGGCTTATGCTAATGTGACCCTAGCCTTTGACGAACCTTGGTGTTATGCCCTCTCTCATCCAGCTCCACCCATTTTAACAGCGAAACTGTTGTGAAAAAATCAAAAGTCGCAAATGTTTGCACAACACCAAATTACACCAACGTTTTTTAACTTTTCAAAGTAATTTACTCCAGAATTCTGACGAAATAACTATATATTTTAGATGTATTACATGTATATTAGAACGTGGCACAATGTTTCATTAGACAATGATTAAACTCCACTGTATTATGAACTCTGATTAACCAAAAAA